>CABHPH010126129.1:37666-89600 GCA_902168325.1 Peromyscus nudipes
CACACACACACACACACACACACACACACACACACACACACACACACGGTATACAAATACAGTCTGCAGAACACCTGTATTATATGGGGTTCCTGAGGGTTCAGACATATATAAAACACAAACAAGGTCATTGTAGATGATGCAGATTTAGTAAATGTCACTTAATATTAAAAGGGAAAGAGATATTAAAAAATAAAGTCAAAATTCCTTTCAATGTAAACTTATCCCACAGGACCTTGACCTCTGTTTCTTGCCAAGCATCCTTTTCTGGGCTGTACTGCTGTCAGATTCCCTCACACTGTAATGATCTTAACCCATTTCCCTGGCTCTAGTCTGTCCACATTCTGATCTGTTGTGTGTGATTTCACTAGATTAATATTTCTGAAGCACTCTTTGATAAGTAACTCAAATAATTTCTGATTGTCTGGTTTTTCTTTCTTGATGCTAAAGATACAACAATGAAAAAAACATTTTATATTTAAGGATCTCCCTGTATGACAGACAAAAGTGCCAAAAATTACAAAAAGATGTTATACAGAGGTAATAATTGATATTATGAAATGTTTGAGTCTCTGTCGAGTGAGTGAAGCTAATTTTTATTTAATTTTTCAAAAAACTAAAGTAAATGTTATTATCAGAATAAAATAAAGCATGCTAATAATAAACATTTTAGTATATAAAATAATGTACTGAATATTAAAGGACTTTGCCAATAGAACAAGCACATTGTGAACTTGGATTATGATTATGTCTCATTACAATAGACCCATAAATTGATTCTTAGCTTTTATGAAAGGATCTTGAAAGTATTTAGTTTAAAGGGGAGAACCAGGATTCTAGGCTTTTCCTGCAGGTCAATTGGTAATTATCAACAGATTTAGGGAAGGTACAAATGCACACACACACACACACACACACACACACACACACACACGAATAGCTGAGATATTGTTCCCATTGCTGACTTTGGAATTCTGGATTTTTTTTTAGACATTCTAGGAACAGGGAGGATGGGACCCATCTTCTCTCCTCCTCAGCCTTGAGCTGTGCTCAAGCATTTGTGAGGAGAGAAGCTTCTCAGGACAATGCAGTCTTGAGTGACTAACATTGAAATCCCAAACAAATTCAGGCTACCAGAATTGAAAGCACTCTTCTAATTAAATTAACTTTGAGGTTATGATAGAATCTGAAAGGAAGCACCTTAAATGTAGGTTGAGATTTTTCAGTGGTTTAGCCTTCATAGATGCTCTCTATGTTGGGGTGGAATATTTGGTGATGCCACTGAGTCACCCTGTTGCCATAAGTAACAGCTCAGTTATGCTTCTGTAAGCAGTACCAATAAGCCTATTAGTCACTGAGGTAGACTTGGTTAGTATTGTTCCTATGGTCTACCATGGATACCATATAAATATATATTTTTCTACCTCTTTTCAGAAAAAGGCATTCAAGACAACTGACAACTGAACCAGACAATAGGAGCAAAGATTATTCTGAGAGGAGTGGTTGGATGTTAAGATGGGTAATAAAAACTGGTCTATCTGAGGTTAGAACATCCACCAAGATGAATCTTACTATGGTTACCTCTCTTCATGGTATGGAATTGTGTGTCTCCATACTATAGTGGGAGTTGTGTGAGTTATGCTATAGGTAATCAGACATATAACAAAGACTAAATTGTCTGATGATGGAGCATCCTTCGGAAGGATCATAGGGTAGCTGCTTTTTATGTAATATGGATTGGCACACCTCCTTGATGAATGAGTTTCACCACAGAAGGACAGGGTTGTATCTCAGAAGGCTGATGGATTAGAAGAATGTATTGCAGACCCTTAAGTAGTATTATGGGATGAGATCATAAGGACATTGTCATGGCACTTGCATGGCAAAGAAGACATGTAATTGAGGTTCAGTTATTTGCCCATAAAAAGCTTGCCCACACAAAGCAGAAATTAAAATGGGGAAAATCATGTGGACTATCCTTATCATTAGACTCTGTTCATTAGAAAATGTGAAGAAAAAGGAGCATGAGATATAAGTGTTGAG
Source organism: Peromyscus nudipes (assembly GCA_902168325.1). Taxonomy (NCBI): domain Eukaryota; kingdom Metazoa; phylum Chordata; class Mammalia; order Rodentia; family Cricetidae; genus Peromyscus; species Peromyscus nudipes. The sequence continues at coordinate 39,710 of CABHPH010126129.1, forward strand.
TTGTTTTTTATAACAGGTAGGATGCAAGGGAAAAGGTGTAAAATGCAGATATTTGCTAAATAGCTCTTCCTAGGTTCTAATCAATAAAAATAATCAGTCAATGGGGAGAGAGAGAGAGAGAGAGAGAGAGAGAGAGAGAGAGAGAGAGAGAGAGAGGAAGAAAAAGGAAGTGGAGGAGGAGGAAGAAGAGGAAGAAGAAGAGGAATAAGAAGGAGGAGGAGAAAGAGGAGAAGGAGAAGAAGGAGGAGAAACCCTTTAGTATGATCTTCAATACAGAGGAAGTCAAAACCCATAGTTCAGAGTGTAGACAGGGGCCTACATCCCAGTACAGAAAACTGTGATAATCGGACTCTTTGTCTCTAAACTGCTTGATCTTGAAAGATTTTAAAACAATAAATGAAAGAGCCCTTCACAGTCTGGCTCATGAGGTAGATGGGTGTGAACCACATCTACCCAAATGCCTTGGAAGCTCAGAAACAGTAACATAAAATATCTACCTTTCCTTGAAATGAAGATTTTATAATCTGAGCCAATGTGAAGAGAAATCAGCTTCCAGTAGACTGGTTGAGTCACTGTGAGCATTTAGTTCATAAAACAAAGACACTGTGAATATCAGAGAGAAAGGAAGATGAGGTATTACTGAGGAAACTGGGCATGCCAGAGGTAATGTTTGATGCCCGGTTCACTGGGCCTGACAAGACCATGCTTACAGAGGAGCTAATAAAGAAGTTAATTCAGCAAGGACTATTGGACTGACAAGGGGTTTGTATGATTTAGCTAAGCCACTTGGTGGGATGTGATCCCTCTGAGGTAGGAGAGGCTCTAGTGTGTCTGAATAGTTTTAGACTGGCACGTATGTCAAGCTTCTAACATAGTGACACACTTTGGAAGGAATGAAGGCAAGGAAAGCAGATGGTGCAGGTCTGTCTGGGTCACAAGAATGCAAATGTGGCAAGATTTGTGTGTGTTGAGCTGGAGCTGGAGTTCCTATGAGAAACAACGACAGAGAGGTAAGTGCTGTGCTGCTGAGCCTCTGAAATTCTTTAATGCCCGAGCAACAGTTCACCAAGGAAATGACAGAAGCTTTGAATACCAGAGAAGTAAAGGTGAAAAAAATTAAGCTTGTGTTAAGAGTTGACAATCCAATCTTATATTTCTCCCCTTCAAGGAAGAGATTTTTCACCCAGACTGGGGCCCTTTCAGTAGTGGTTGATAGAAAATTAGAAGACTTGCAGACTACCCACATCTAGTGAGACTCAAGGAACCAGCTTGATTAGGGATGATGCAGGGAAGGGACAACATGGTCCTGCTGCCCCCTGGTTATGGGCCAGGCTGAGTGGTGTAAACCAACCCCCTGAGACCATTGGAAATAGGGTAATATTCAGTGGTCTCACAGTAATAGCAGCACCTCAGAATGAAAACGACAGATGTGGATTGTGTAAACACACAGTGTTTACAATTTACTCCACATTGCTCTTGTAAAGAAACAATTGATGCAAATGATGGACTCTTTCCAGGTTGTCTTGGACCTTACTAGCTTCTTCAGTATCTTATTAGCCACTGAATCCCAAGATCAATTGGTACTTTCTTGGGGACAGATGGCAGTGGCCTTCAGAGGTCCTACCCACCCTCTGAAAAATGGCTTCGCTGCTGAATGGCAAGCTGGAGTGTGTGTTACACATTTGGAAAATCGTCGGGAACAATAGTAAAAATAGCAGTTAAAGAGGCTTTTAAAAATCATTATGTAGGTGGAATAAGATACTCGTGGACAATGAATCAAAATCACAGTGTCAAAATGAGGGCACCTCCTTCCTCATACCATGTGCTGGCCAGCCAGAACACTGATATCTCATAAACCAAAAGTTTTGTTTGTTTGTTTGCTTTGTCTAGACAAAGCATTGGGATTTTGCTCTTCTCTTTCTGGTTCACATTTGTTGAGATTTCTTCAAGCTACAATAGTACTTTTTCATCAATATAAATCCAAGTCTAAAGCATAATTAGCAGAATTATAAAAAAAATCTGCTGAGATTAGTAAGTATAACACTTTGGTATGGTTAGATTTAAATTGGGTCTTTGGTTTTCAGACAGGGTCTTGCTGTGTAGCTCAGGCTGGCATGGAAAAAAATAATTCCAGTAACTGTAAGTTTAACACATGAAAATTTATTGCCTTTCTAGATACATTTCACTGAACTGTTGGCTAAAATTTGGCTTAAGAGGTCTTATCTATATTCCCAGGATAAACTGGCTTATGACTTTCCTTTTTCTTATTAATATGGAGTTGTTTACCTTGGGACTAAAGATAATATTGTCCTTGTAAAAATAAGGGAGGGATCACTGATCACACAGAGACCATAAAGGGAAAGATTAGTCAATATTAATGCCAGAAAAGTTGAAATCTCTGCACACCAGAAGACACTGTCAGATAATTTTGGAATCAGAGGTAACATTTTTGGTACAAATAAGCAAATGTGATGTAATCATCAACTGATGCTCAAAGGTCAGACTGTCACTCAAATGATTAAGCATGAAGATGGGACTGGGATGCAATTGACCTGCCAGGCACTGTGTCTCCTGGGCCGTCAGCAAGCATGGGGTCATGTGACTAGTTTATGCCAACAAAATGCAAATGAAGTGAAGTGTGAACCTCCAGTGCTGAAATGGTTTTGGAAAGGCAATGCCTTTTTCATTATTCATTTCCCCTGATAGAAAATGTATGGTCCTTCTCCCAACCCACTGGGATAGCTGAGCTTTTTCTATTTCAACTACTAGTGTTACCTAACACAAAGCTTGGCAATTTTTTCATCTTAGTTTTTCTTTTAATAAGAAAAACAACCCAACAGGAAATATGCATAACCTATGAACTGACAAGTGACAGAAGAAAAATGTTAAAGAACTAGTAAATACGCTTGGCCTTACTGTGATTGGAAACTGAGAATTTATGGAAGAAGTCAAAAATTTTCTTGCTAGATGTAATTTAAAAATCATAATGCCAAATGAAAATCATACTGTAGGGAACTGGGAATTCCTACACAGTGCTGAAGAGGATGTTAACATCATTAAATTCATGTCAGATGAAATTAGAAAATCTGAGCAGAACTGAAATGGACTGTGACCCTGGGACCCATCCACATACCACAAGGAGACCTTCATTCATGGCCCAACAGATCCCTTCAAAAGAGAAAATTTAGAAATTAGCTAAGATGTGAAAATGGATGAATGCATGACAGTTTATCACATAATGGAATATTGCCCAAGAGTTAGACAAATAGATTAAATTTATACATGTTAATTTAGTTAAATCTTAATATTTAATCAGAACAAACAAAGTTGGAGTATAATATTTATATTAAATGCAATATGTTGACATTTACTAACATGAATTATTAAAATTGTAAAAGTACTTACCGATTATGTAGAAATCTAAATTAGCAGTTACCTCTTAGGAAAGGATGAGGAATGGAAATTTAAAGAAATAATTAACAAGGGGCTTTAAAATACTTGGTAATATATGAGTGCTTAGTCCATTGAAGATAAATATGTAAAATATCAAGGATGTCTAACTCAGGTGTGATGGGTAAAATCTTTCATTAAATTAGCCTCTACGTCACTTGCTTACGTGCTTAAAATATTTTAAAAATGTTTGAAGTTACTGTATAAATCAACTGTGGTTTTATTTTGTCATTTATCTACCACAAAAATCTGAGATACCAAATTATGCTGACAATAAATGCGCAGAAACAAAGTGAAGGTAGCTAGCTCATGTGATTTCTCTTTAAGTGGTTGAGAGGCCTTGGTGTAAATGATCCAGTGTGATCCTCCAGTTCTGTGATTAGCATTGGATGGCCATTTCTGAAAGAATTAGAGGAACATCTGAGTTAAGCTTCTTAAGGCCTTTAAACTGATTCGGATTATGAGCTGACAAGGTGGATAATTACTCTTTGTTACTCTTGACAGTACCCTGGCACCATGAATTCTGCTTAAGATGCAAAAACTATGTCCCCCATACAATTCAACATCTATTTTTGGTGACTGCCTTATATGGAATGAAAAGTAACATGATCTTAATTTTTTAAGTGGTTGATTAGAGAAATGGAAATTTGAAAAACTTTGTTTCTTCTTATTTATCCTCACATTGTAGTGGAAATTTCAGAGATGTATATAGCATTTTCCCCCTGATGTAAGGAAAGCTATCTTCATTTTCTAAAAAGCAAGAAGAGTTTTACTCCTACACAATGTGTGCTAGGTCTCTCTATTGAATTTACTTCACCTTCCTACTTTCCAGCTGACTCGTTATCTTTGTGACTTCAATGTAGCATGAATCTTAAAGAGTCTTATTAATAAAATCAAACCTGAGCCAGATATTGGGGTGAACACTGGAAGGTCAGAGAGACAGAATAAGCCACAGCTATCTCACCTCACCGGATCCTCAGCTGGTCTTGTTTCCTCAGACTGGATGCCCCGAGCCCTCATCCAGAATGGGTCTCAGCTGAACTGCTGCTAGAAGCCTGAAAGCTTAACCAGCCACATACTTCTCCAGGCCAAAGGCTTCTCCAGGCCAAAGGCCTCTCCAGGGCAAATGCCTCTAATTTCTGGTCCTCATGCCTTATATACCTTTCTGCTTTCTACCACCACTCCCTGGGATTAAAGGCGTGCTTTCTGGGATTAAAGGCGTAGGTCACCATGCTTGGGTGTATCCTTGAACACATGAATTTCTGCCTCTGGAATGCTAAGATTAAAGGCGTATGCTACCACTGCCTATCCTCATGTTTAATATTGTGGCTGTCCTGTTCTCTGACCCCAGATAAGTTTATTAGCATACACAATATTTTGGGGAATACAATACCACCATATTTCCTCTCTTTTTGTCTAAAATTAAAAAAGCTTATAACTAATACAAGAAAAACTATCCAATAAGTATATACAATATACACAGTCAAGATTACATTAACGATGTCTAGTCCATTATATTAACAATGTCAAGTCCAGTAATATCTGATAAACTCAGACCAAAAAATTTTCATTACTTATCTTATTTAAAACAAGTAGTTCCTTTTTAAAAGTAGATTCCATAATCTCCCTTTTTATCTTATCATATCCACTTCAACATGCCGATAACACATGCACTGTGCAGTGTTGTTGGCCATAACCTCATGTCATCATTTGTTCAAGTAATATCCAACACTAAATTTGATATGTTCCCTATAAAAATATCTCTATAGTAAATGTTACACATCTCCTTCAGTTAGCATGAATACTTTCCCTCCATCTTCTCTTTATCAGCAAAGACAACCCAATAAATTGTTCTTCCTATTTTCTAGAATAAAGTGTGATTATTGTTACTTTTATGGTAGACAATTTTGTGAAGACCTAATTTGTGTACACCATCATAGGCTAATCACAGAAACTTGTCCCTTTAGTTTTCCAAATTATCCATCAAAACAACTACAGTCAATATTTATTGAATGCCTTCAGAACTTCAGACATTACTACTTTATACATGCCTTTTTAATAAACTTCTACATGGGAATTACTATTTCAGTTTTCCAGGTGAGCAAACTGGGATTTGGAAAGTTTAAACCTTCAGCTCTATCCCACCTCTGCCCAGTGTTAGTGATGTAGGATGTATAAACTTAATCAGTGATCCTCCATGTTTGATAGGCATCCATTATGTGGAGAGTTACTAAATGGTATTAGTTCATGAAATGGAAATTCATATACAGAAGTTTTTATGGAATATCCCATTAACAGCTACAGGAAAGCAGGCTAAACAGATGTAAAATGAGAGCTATGATGTCTTTGTGAAGGGGCCTTTGCCACAGAAAGGGAGAATGTAGATGACTTTCCAGTTGCCCTCAGTGCAGGCAAGCAGCAGGGTTCACTGGATCCTCACCTTGCTTTTCAGAAGCAGGCTACTCTAGAGAAAGAATGAGGACACATCCTAGACAGGGACTCAGCTGAGAATTGTCAGTAGCTAACACTCACAGCAGCTGGGGAAGGATTGCTGGGGTCCTGAAGTCCTGATGTGGTTGACCCTCCCACCCCCCACACACAGCATATGCATTTCTTTTTTTAAATCCTTGGATGACAGTAGATGGTTCACGGGTCGATATTGCTGTCAACCATGCTTAATGTTTTGGGAGAACTGAAATGAACTTCTGAGCATACCAAGGAATGAGTTTGCCTTTCCACCTACAGAGTCATGCTAAAGGAAACACTTTCATTTTCATTATTTCATTTGGCACTCAAAATGAGGCTTGGAGGTGTTTCATTTACCAGACAAGACACTAAGTCTCCAAGACTAAAGGGCTCAAATCACACACGGAAAGGTTCTCACATTGCCCCAACAGATAGACCGTAACACTGTGTATTTTGGCATAATGTCCAAAGTCCAAAATGCCACCTCAGTAATGAAATCTCAACTTGGCTTCATCTCTCAAGTCTGATCACATTTAATCTTCCCTTTAAAGAGTGATCCCAAATACATCTAAAGACTTTAATTGTTGAAAAGTCACAGAAACTGTGCATCATGGCAGAAATGTCTGTTTTGTCAGTCACCCTTAATAAGGGAGGCTGTTAAACTACTCATTTGAGCATGAAATAAACCTATTGGTCTTTAAAAGCCCTGCTTCTTACCCACATGTTATATGGGAAACAGATGAAATGCCATGTGGACAGATCGAGAGAAAGTGTTTATGTTCCTCATCTGAAAATAAAATTGTAACAGACGACTTTAACAATTGTAAAATGCCGAAGCCGAAGAGTATTAAAACATCCTAAAATACACTGGCTATATTTATTGTCCCCCACCCATTCACGTTTTTCCTAAAGTCTGAAGAATGTGCAGCGTTAATCCAGAGACTGTTCAGAAAATGATGTGGGGGAACCGCAAACAGTTACAGTGTTTAGGAGATTTTGTGTATTGATTCAATACATCCAAGACTGTCATTCCAGAGAGAAAAGAAGTATGTCTGAATTCTTTGTAAACCTGTGGTCCTTCTTTTCTTTTTATAGCAAGAATGTTAGTCAAATGATCTTATATTAGGGAGAAATACAGTAACACAGCTCTGCTCTCTGAGCTTGATCACAGGGTGCAGCTACTGTGTAGGGGTACTTTTACTTGATCAAAGTACTCAAGGACAATTTGCTCCTTACAGTTGTGCATGAAAGATCTTCATTTTTTAGTTTTGAAGAATCTCATATGAAACTATCTTGTCAGAAGATGCCACTTGATTCTGGATGTCGTGGAGGAACTTTGTAGAAGACAGTCTTTTCACAGGAAATGAAATCTGGAGGAATTCCAGTTACCAACATCTTCAGTGTTCACTGCTCCTGCATAGACACAAGGGGTGGGAGGTGGGGATAGTGGGAGTGGAGGTGTTGCAGTCTTGGCTAAAACAGGGCTCGAGAAACTGAGCATTGGCTGACACTCAAAATTATTTGTAGGTCTTTCTTTCTTTCTCATATAAGCTAGGAAAGTGCTCTACCACTGACCCAAATCCCAGCTTTATCTCAGGATATTCTGATTAAAGGGCTTCACAGACTCTTCTCAGCAGAAATAGTTCTAAAGAAGTGGTATCCAGTGTGATCTTAAAATAAAATCATTGCTTCATATAGGGTATATATGAGCACATAATAGCTCAAGTAAAATAACACTGTATAGCAGGATAAAAATGTTAGGTATCTAGAACTCTCTGTCATTGGATATTGACAAATCTAAATGTAGTCTGTAAAGAATTACACAAATCCCTATTATTTTATAAGTAAGTTGGCATTGTTACTGACTGTATGCTTCGTAGAGATAAAGAAATAATGATATTGGGTCACTTTTTAAAAACTTCAGACACAGCTATAGTAAGAACTATAACTTTTCACAACTTTTTAAGAGACTACCACTAACCAAGAAGCTATCTGCAATTGATACCTGTAGGAAAGGAAAAAAATGTCTTCCCCAGAGGAGTGTCACTGGGCATATTAACCACACTCCAGGGCAGACCCAATGCTCAGGCCAACACAAAGCAAACTCAATGGTAGTTTGTAGACTTTTTTTTTGTCTTTTGCTTGCTTATTTTGATGTCTATTTTTGTCATTTTTGTGCATGTGTTTATTTTTTCTTTCATTTTTGTTTTTGTTTGTTTTAGAGAAAGAGCAAGAAAGAGCAAGTGAGCAAGTGAGTATGAAGTCAGTTGTGTAGGGAAGTGTGGAGATCCCGGAGGAATTGGGGGAGGAAAAAAATCATGATTAAAACATATTGTATGATATTTTTTCAATTAAAAATTGATATGGGGGAAAAAGGAAAATGCCATTTGGAATCTTTTCCAGGCCAGACAGCTTTCATACAGCCAAATATGATGAATATTAATTATATTTTAACTTCATAGGTAGAGAAAATGAAATTCCAAATAGTTATACTTGAGTGTATAGCACAGGAAGGTGCAAACTAAACCCCAAGTCTGACTGTAAAGTCTGTGCTTCTCCCCCATTTCATGCAGGTATTGAGTCTGGTTCTGTAAACAGAATATGCGTGTGAATGCATGTGTGCAAGAATGTGTGTGTGTGTGTGTGTGTGTGTGTGTGTGTGTGTGTGTGTGTGTTCCCGTCCTATCTTGAGGTGTTATTTCAGGTAATAGGCAGACATTCAGCTGACAAATACCATGTTGGGTAAGCTCCAGCCCTCACCTTATTTTTCTGCATTGTGCTTTAAGAAACACCAGTATTTGGATTTTGCATTGATATTTTTCATGCTTAATGTCAGTATAGAGATGATTTTATTTTCTAGAACATATAATTAAGTGCAATGCATAAATGGATTTTTTTTCTATTTTAACTTCTATTTTGGACTATTTTTATATTTACATAATTTGAAGGGTCAACTTTCATTGCTGAAATGTTTCCCTTGCCTAGGTTTGGAAACTATTTGCATATATGTTTTGACAAATTTAAATGTGATAGTAGATGAATAATAGAAAAAAAGACTAAATATGGCCGAGCGGTGGTGGCGCACGCCTTTAATCCCAGCACTCGGGAGGCAGAGGCAGGCGGATCTTTGTGAGTTCGAGGCCAGCCTGGGCTACCAAGTGAGTTCCAGGAAAGGCGCAAAACTACACAGAGAAACCTTGTCTTGAAAAACCAAAAAAAGAAAAAAAAACAAAAAACAGACTAAATATGAAAACATAAAATTTTGTACTGTAGGAATCTTAACTTCTGTGTTGCATGGCTTATTTTCTTGAGGAATTCAGACAGTCCATGTTCCACAATGTTGGTTTTAGTCTTCAAAATTATGGCACCTATCCTTTGTCTATTACTTTTTTTGGTTATATATTTCACATGAGCATATGTGAGTAAGTGAGTGTGTGTGTGTGTGTGTGTGTGTGTGTGTCTGTCTGTCTGTCTGTCTGTCTGTCTGTCTGTGGATGTGTGCATCTGGCAGTCCAAGGTTAATGTCACACGTCTCCCTCAATTGCTATCCAGTTTATTTGTTTGAGACAGGGTCTCTCACTGACCCCTGGGCTCACTGATTTGGCTAGGTTGAGCTTAGCTGACCAATAAAGCTCCAAGAATCTGTCAGTCTCCATCTCCCCAGCTCTGGGATTCCTACTGTGCACTGTTGTGCCAGGATTTTACAAGGGTTCTGAGACCCACGCTCAGGTCCCTATGCTTGTGTGGTCAGGATTGGACCTGCTAAGCCATCGTTCAGCCACCTGGTGATCTTCTGTAGACATTTTAGAGGTGGATTTTATAACTTGACAGAAATATCAAGACCTTGGTTGGGTTTGTATGAATTTTGTAGTATAATTTGGGAAAAAGTAACACCTTTTGCATGTTTTCTCCACCCCCCCAAAAAACCCCCAAAAAACCCAGTTTTTTCTTTATATTTATTTTTATATTTATTTGTTTTATTAGTGTCCTTCATTTTTTTTACACATTACCCAGTTGATATATTTTATATTTCTGCTTGGTTCATTTTCAGGGACCTTTATTGTTTAGGTATTGTAAATGTGGTCACTTTCTCATTGAAATTGTCCTTCTACGGTGCCATTTCACAGAATGGTATTTATTTGTTACACAAGTATTGTGCTTGACATCATTGCTGACTTTTCTTACTTTGAATAATTGGTAGATTTTCTTAGATGCCTATGTGCTATGTCTGCAGCCCTCAAAACGTAGCTCCTCAGTCAGCAACATCAATATTACCTGAGGACAATGAAACAAGCGAACAAACAGAACCAAAAAATGCTAGCAAAAGCCTAAGGTTGAACTTGAGACTGAGCAAACAAGTAGATTACCCTCTGCCGGCATTTGCTCTTCCTTTAAGAGTTAGACCTTCCCTCTTTGTATTCATAAGATGCCAGGGCGTCCATTTTTTCATTCCCACTGGCAGTGAATGGGGCTGAGGGTTCTTTTACATTCATGAAAGAACTCTACATTGCATTTAATTTTTTTTAATGTAATTTATTTATTGATTCTTTGGTAATTTTACATCATACAGCCCAATTCTGTTCATTTCCAATTCTCTCTATTTCTGCCCTTCACCCTTGCAGCATCCCCTCCAAAAGGAGAAAATTAAAAACAAAACAAATCAATCAATCAAACAAACAAACAAAAACCTTCTTTGCTCCTCTCTCTTTCCTGCCTCTCCAACACTTCTTCATTCTTTTTAGTGGCACTGGGAGCTGTGGTGTGTCACACAGTGGACCCTTTTGTCCTATCAGCTTTACTTGCAAATGTTCATTGCAATGAGTCAATGGTCTGGTTCAAGGCCTCTGGTTTCTGGTACACCATCATCACTGGACCCTCTCTGGAACTCCTCTCAGATATCCCACTGCTGTCCCACGTCATTAAGATTCTTTGGGTATCCTTCTGTAGGACCAGTCCCTCCACACACTCCAGTAGGCCCTGGATGTGGGCCTGAGTGGTAGTGGAGCTGATCAGACCTGGCAGCTGGGGCTGGCCCCTCAGGCATGGGGCCAGCTCTCCTATGCCCATTCCATCAGGGTCAGTTCTTCCATGCCCATGGTGAAGGATGGGGCCCTCTCTCCTCAGAGCAGGGTGCTAGCTCTCCTGTGCCCAGGTCATTGTGGCCAGGTCTCCCATGAGGTTCAGGCCCAGATTTCTTGCTACAATGTCCAGCAAGCAGAAGGACCAGCTTTTCCAGTGCCAGCAGAGGGCAGGGTCAGATCAGTCTGGACCTTGGATTTCATCATGCAGAGTTCTTATGGGCCCCTGTAGTAACACGGGCAACAGGCATCAACACAGGCTCCAGCTGCAGCAGGACCATGGACTCCAGATATGGCCTTCAGCTGCAGCTCAGCCTGAACATCATCATGGACCCTGTGGCATCTGGGGTCACTCAGATCAGTATGGCCCTGGTGGCAGCATGGCTCTCTGACACCAGCATGGTCTCAGGTGGTTGACTAGACCCCAGGGCGTTTGTATGACTCTTGGTGGTAACAGGAGCCATGGACCCCAACACAGAACCTGGCTTCAATAAGGCCACCGACCCAGTCTTGGCCCTCAGCTGCAGTTCTGACCTTGGCATTACCATGACACTGGGTAGCAGCTCAGGCCACTCAGATCTATATAGCCCTGGTTGCAGCATGTATTTAAAAATTTAAAATATACTGTTAACAATTCCAAAATACAGCAACACATCATTGTGCTTTTATTTCATTTTTGAAGTAACTAATAACGTTGAACTTACTTTCATATTCTTCCTTTCCACTTGTATATCTCATTTGATTTAGGTGTCTGTTCAAACAGTTTGCCTATTTTTAATCGCATTTTTCATCTTATTATGTTATAAACAGTTCTCAACATATTCTGGATACTAATTAATTAGGAGACATGTTTTGCAAATATTTTAATTATTAATGAATGCTGAGTTTTGAAACTGCTTTTCCTTCTTCAGCAGTTTAAAAAATCGCCTTGAAAGCCTAGAGTTTTGACTGTACAATTTTAACATTTGTGAACTTATGCACTAATGTGGTACCCCAAGTCTTAACAACTGCATCAATAATTAATGTTCACTGACAGTTATCTTTCTGCATGCATTCTTAATATCAGAACTAGTCCAGTCAGATGAGATAAATTGAATGCTTTCTCTTTGTAATGTTTTTCTGTAATAATTTGCATAAGAGTTGCTACCTCACATACAGTCAAACATATCTGGGCATATGTTCATTTCTTTTATTATTGTTACTATCATTAATTTTATAGCACTAATATAACCAAAATACCTACAAATTTATCTTTTATTTTTTATATTACTCTATTTACTCTTTAATCTCTCTCTCTTTCTCTCTCTCTTTTTCCCTCCTTTTCTCTCTCTCTCTCCCTCTTCCTCTCTGCCCCAGTCCCAAAGTCTAAAAGAGAGTACTTGAGAAATACTAGGGTTTTTTTGTTGGTGGTTTGTTTGTTTGTTTATTTGTTTGTTTGTTTTTGGAGCTCACATGTCTGAAAATGTCTACTTGGCATTTATATTTGATTTATGACTTGACAGAAAGTAAAATTCTAAGTCATAAACCATTCTGTATTCATTCTGAAGTTAATTTTCCATTACATTTTGCTGTTTTGACTAAATACAGTCAAATCACTGAAAAAGAGTGACTCCATTCTAGTCCCTTTGGCATAGGACCTAATTCCTGTCTTTTTATTGCCTATTTTTATCCTGTCCAAATCCCAGAAACACCACAGTGATGGTTTTAATATCTCAGTCAATATTCGAGACAAAATGTACTTTCTCGTTACATCTTCAGGCCATGGGGAACACAGCAGTGAGGAGTTGCTTTCTAGACTCCTTTTACATACCAAGCAAGAAAACCTGCAGACACACTAATGTCTTCACCAAGTGGAGAAATCCACACAGCTAAATTAGATCCATTTGTCAAGTCGATGACACCATACTTCTACTTACTTCATTTATCAAATGAGACAGCTCTTACTTATGTGTGGTTTTACTTCTTATACTCATTGACTTCATGCCAAAGAGACAAGTGGATGGTTTGGGGTAAATGTCAGAAAAAAATTACTTATGACTGGTATCTGTTGTAATACGTCAAAATATGAATTTTGCAGAATAAAAATGAATGAGAGAAAGATTAGAAACTGATGCTGACAACAATAGTAGCTTAAAGGAGTACACATTGGTTTTGAGTCATCCCATAAATGGAAATGCATTCTGAAATTTAGAAAATTGTATTGACTGTGAGAAGCCACATTCACATGACCAATTAATATTAGGTAGGGTAAATGCATCAACACATGACTAAAATTTGTTGAATGAAGATTTTTAAGCAGCGCTAACTATACAATGCCCAAGTAAGCTAGAACAAGGAAATCCAGTGCCCTTTCCAGAAGCATCTCTGGATGTTCCCACAGACCTCGTCATATCATATCGTCATACTTTCCATCCTTGGCTCCACTTTCAAGAAACAGAAATAAGGATTTCCTATGTGGATGTTAACTTTCCATGCTTTTCGGTTCTGGTTGGTGTGTTCAACAAGAAACATTGTCAGAAGGGACAGGGAGTGGAGAAGGGTTCAATTTTAGTATGTCTCACTCTCCTCATCTTACTGAGGCTTGCTTCCAGATGATGATGGTGACAGTCCTCTACAATACAGTCCCTGACTTCTTTCATACAGCCATGGGCTCACTCTAGATTTGTGTAAACCTTTTTCCTTATACACAGAAGTTTCGATAGCCTTTTGCTCTTCATAGATCTTTTTATATCACCATTTCTTTCCCAATTACTTAGTTCTCTTGTATAATTGTATCCACTCAGGTCTTTTTGAGTAGTTAACTCTTCCTTCTGGGTCTCTGGCTCATGCTCTGGCCCCATCTCCCGTCTCATCTGATTTATACCTTTAACATGAAGAGCCACATAAGCATGCCCCAAGGCTTTTAAGCCTTAAAATGAATCTCTCTTCATTTTCTTTGTATCTTATAGTTGTCAATTCAAACTTTCTCAAAATTTTCTCTTCCCTGGAAACCCTTACCTCATGGCTAAATGGACCTTTAATGTCTAAAATCTATACATAGTTCCCCAAAACCCTTATTATATCTCACAATTATTAAATTTTTAATTACTAAAATTTACTTTTGTTGACCCCACCTCCTGAATTATGTTGAAAGCCTTTTGAGAACAGATACTACATCTTGTTTACAGTTTTTCCTACCAAGGAAGAGTCCACTGAAGCAGACAGGTGAGTGCAGAAGACTCTAAGCACTGAAGCAAACTGTGCTGTTGGATTATGAACTGAAGTGGTTGAATGTAGGAAGAAAATAAGATCTTGGTGAATATAAATCAAGAAGAAAAGAATGGCAGCATATTCACATGGCTAGTTTAGTGGATTGGATGTCACTGCCTTAAATTAGATGTACAAAGAGGAAAATGGATGAGAACAAAAAAGAAGTTAAAACATCTTCCAGGGATGTGGATAGAAGCCTGAAACTAGGATTGAGGAGGGAGAAGGTGAGCATGGACACCAATGTGGATCTTGGTTAGCTTTCGGGAGATAAACTCAACAGATGGGTTGAGCTTTGGGAGGGAAATAGTCTGTTGTGAGATTTTTGAGAGTAAAGGTCAGGAAACAAACGAATCAGAAACACTGAGAAGAGCCACAGAGGAGTCAAGATCTTGTGCATGATAGGTGGAAGAGATGCAATTGTGAATTTGTTCACCACCAAGCTTCTAAATGTCATTTGCATGTTGATGAATAGGAACATTTAGTGGCATTTTCTCCTGGGAACAAGTCAAAATGGCTTGAGATTCTGTGTTAGTACACTTTGGTCCCTAAGACAAACCCTGGAGATATCTGACTTAAGGACAGGTTTATGTAGGTTCACAATTCTGGAGGTTTCACTCCATGATCAGTTGGTTTCTCAGCTTTGAGGCCTGTATGAGCAGCACATCATTGTGGGAGTGTGCAGCACAACAAAACATCTCATATCACAGTGAGGGAGTAAGAGAGAGAGAGAGAGAGAGAGAGAGAGAGAGAGAGAGAGAGAGAGAATGACTGAGTTCCCACAATCTCTCTCAAGGACAAGACCCCAATGATATAAAGACTTCCCCCCAGACCTGTCTCTGAAAGGTTCCACCACTTTCCAGTAATGTCTCCTGGGGCTCTAACACACAGGGAGAGACTAGATCCATACTGCAGCCAGTCCCAATTGCTAAGCCTGACACTGTCCTTCTCCCATCCATTATTGGACAATGGTGGTTCTTCTCAGCCTGTGAGTATTACTCTAGCCATTTCTTTGCAGAAGTGTGCTATATATGTTTGATTTTTTCGTTGTGTAGTCCACATGCAGGTAGATGTATGACAGTTGAACACCATGAAAAACAAGTCTAAATCTTGCATTTATATCAAGATAACATAGACAAATATAAATTTTCCATTTTAATAAGTGGTAAATAAAAAGCCCTGATTATATATTTAAACCTGTAAGAATTACAAATTTTCTTTATAAGGTATAATTTTTTTAAAAAAAAATCTGAGTGTCTGAGAACATCTTTTCTTTTGTTTCTGCTTTTAAAATTTACCCATCTGTTGTATTTGTTGTACAAAAAGGAAAATGTTTCTGGGGTGTTTGTGTTTTGGTGCTTTAAAGTCATTACACTGAATTGGTTTTCAACAATAACAGCTACGAAATCTGCTTTGTTTCTCACTTCAAGCTTCAATTTGAACACCTCTTGAATACTGTGGTTCCCAGATGGTGTAAAAGTGAAGTGAGACACAGAGTCCTTGGAGCTGGGTCTCGTCACATCTCTCTACACGCTGGCATGTGTTTAGTTGGCATGACCAAAAAGAGACAAAATAGGCATCCATTGCCAGTGTTTGAAGACTCTGCATCACATTTCAGCAGTGGGAGACAAACAGAACGAACCAGCCAGTGGGATTTGTTAAATGTCAGCGTTTGGAAAGAGCAACCAACAGATTCCAATGAGTCTTCTGAAGTTTTCCATGTAGTGGTAGAAGCACCAGAAATAGCTTTATTTCCTTATTTTTAAATGCTATTTGTTTGTTTATTTATTTATTTTGCTGGGGGAGTGATGCTCTTAACTACAAGGGAGAACACTGAATTTCAGGTCCCACTCTATTTAGTAGAGGGGTCTGGATATATATCTGGAAACTTTGTACCTCCAGAAGTGAGGACATAGAGCAAAGGTGACAGTTCAGGGCCCCGAATTTATGAATGGGATGTGTGCCCTTGAGAACAGGGTTGAGAAAGGTTGTCCCCTTTGCCTCTTCTGTCATTCCTCCATCTGAAGAAAGAACATCGCCTTCTGTCCAGAGGACACAACAAGGCACCATTACAGAAGCAGAAATCAGGTCCCTACCACATGCTGAACCCACCGGTAATTTTGTCTTGTTTTCTTGCCTTTATACCCATGAGAAGTAAAGTTATACTAGTTACAAGTTACCTAGTCTGGAAGATTTTGTGATAGTAGTAGGGACAAATTAAAACAATGTGACAAAATGCCAAGCTGTAAAGGGTAGATACAAGTAAAATTATATTCTTGCTAATTGCTCATTATCTGAGAGATTTGTCTATAATTGCAAGTGGCAATAGCTACTATATATATATAATATATCTATATATCCTTATTCCTAGGATGTAAATAAAAGCTATAGAAACTAACTTACAAAAGCTGATCTTGGCCAGGTTTGGTGTCACACACCTATAATTTTAGTACAAAGGAGACCACAGTTGGTAGAACATGGGTTTACCAACAATGATTCAGGCACTGGAATTTTTCTCTCTCTACATATTCTAAAGTGTTATCTTTTGATTAATGAAGTCAAAAGAATTATGATAGTAATGTACATATGTCACATAACCTCTTTCAAATGCCTTTCTTTTAATACTTTGATAAGCATGGCACCTTGAACATTGGGGGATATTTTCCAATGCACAGGAAGTGTAGAAATACAGCTGTTTTAGTTAGGGTTTTCCATTGCTGTGAAGAGACACCATGGCCATGGAAACGCTTATAAAGGTAAATATTTAATTGAAGTGGTGGCTCATAGTTTCAGAGGTTCAGTCCATTATCATCATGATAGGGAGCATGTCTGTGTGTAGGCAGATGTGGTACTGGAGGAGTACCTGAGAGTCCTACATCTTGCAGGCAACAGGAAGTCAACTGAGACACTGGGCAGTATCCTGAGCATAGGAAACCTCAAAGCTCCCACAGTGACACACCTTCTTGAACAAGACCATACTCACTCCAACAAAGCTACATCTGCTAATAGTGCTATTCCCTATGAGATTATGGGGGTCAATTAAGTTCAAACTACCACAATAGCTGTACCAGGGCAATTATCGTGAAAGGAGGAGAAGAGGTTGGTAGACAAAGCACTAGGTTTCATGGTCAAAGAAAGTTCATCAAACTCTAGGTTAAATATATTTTAAAGACTTTCAAAACATAAATGTATTTGTTTGCTTGTTTGTTTTTGTTTTTGAGAAAGGACTTCTCTGTGCAGCCCTGGCTGTCCTGGAACTCACTCTGTATACCAGGGTGGCTTTTTGCTCACAGAGATCCACCTGCCTCTGCCTCATAAGTGCTGGGATTAAAGGCGTGTGCTACCACCTCCTAACTATATATTTTGTATTTATGATAGGCCAGGCATATTGTCTGTATTTATAAATATTAACATTATAATCCAGTTAACTACAAGATATTATTCCCTTATTTTGCCAAGTAGTGTTGTGGGATATTTGTACACTGTGTGAAGGTATATTGCTGTGATTGGTGTAATAAAGAGCTGAGCACCCAATAGCTAGGCAGGAGGTATAGGTGGGACTTCCAGGTAGAGAGAGGAAGAAGGATGAGATACTCAAAGTGTACAGGAGATGTGAATGGAACAAGTTGGACATATGGGACAAAGGAAAGGTAACCATACGGCGTGATAGAGTGTAGATTAATAGAAACAGGTTAATTAAGTTATAAGGAAAAAGCCTGAGCTAAGGCCAAGATTTCATAATTAATAATAAGTCTCTGTGTCATTATTCATGAATTGGTGCCCCCCCTCCCCCCAAAAAATCTGATTACATATGGCATCTAATGTGGAGGATCAAATATTCAAACATAGGGCCTGAAGAAGCTAAGAAAAGTTCTGGACAGATGTGGATTCCTAGTTCTGCCGTCTCTCTGGTAGGTTGATGCTTGGTGACATACAGAGACACAGCTGCTACCTGCAGGCTGGAGTCAGTCTCCAGAGCCATGTGCCAGAGCCATGCACAAAGCCAGAGCAGCACTGTGGCTGGCAAGGCTGTTTAAGGGTTGTCTCATGGTCAGAAAACACTGCAGACATGCAGAAAGTCAGGTCCAGACTGAGAAAACTTCTGAAAAGGTACAGTATGTTTAAAAAAAGTGCTTAGATGCTAAAGAAAGAAAAGAAAATAGGTATATATAGTCATAGAAAAATAGTTTAAAAATAATAAAGTAAAATATTTTTTTCTTTTTTTCCCTTTTTTTTCTCTTCTTTTTCGAGACAGGGTTTCTCTGTGTAGCTTTGTGCCTTTCCTGGATCTCACTCTGTAGACCAGGCTGGCCTTGAACTCACAGAGATCTGCCTGCCTCTGCCTCCTGAGTGCTGGGATTAAAGGAGTGCGCCACCACCACCCGGCAATAAAGTAAAATCTTTAAAGAAAGAATAAAGTAATACAAAAAGGATAAGACAAGTAAAGATGGAAAATACAGAGGGTGGCTGGATCCTGGATGGTACATTGTTGATTGTAGCTGAAAGTTTTCCTGTGTCCCACTCAGTCCACAGCTGCTGAGACCCAAATAAACACACAGAGGCTTATATTAATTAAAACTGCTTAGCCATTAGCTCAGGCTTACTATTGACTAATCCTTACACTTAAACTCACCCCATTTCTGTTAATCTATATGTTGCCACGTGTTCTGTGGCTTTACCTTGTGCCATTACATGCTGCTCTCTGGCTGGCTTCTCCTGACTCAGCTTTCCTATTCCCAGAATTCTCTTTGTCTGCTTATCCCACCTATACTTCCTGCCTGGCTACTGGTCAATCAGTGTTTTATTAAACCAGTGTACAAAAGCATTATCCTGTGGTTGATATATTGTGCACCCCAATAAACTTATCTGGGGTCAGAGAACAGAACAGCCACTATATTAAACATAGGTTTAGGCAGTGGTAGCACATGCCTTTAATCCTAGCATTCCAGTGAGTTCAAAGCCACACTGGAAACAGCCAGACATGGTGACACATGCCTTTAATCCCAGGAAGTGATGGAAGGAAGCAGAGAGGTATATAAGGCATGAGGACCAGGAACTAGAACCCTTTTTAAACTTTTAGCTTTCAGTTTGGATGTTCCATTTGGATGAGGACACAGAGGCTTCCAGTTTGAGGAACCACGATCAGCTGAGGAATTGACAAGGTGAGATTGGCTATGGCTTGTTCTGTTTCTCTGATTTTTCAGCATTCACCCCAATATCTGGCTCCGGGTTTGTTTTTATTAGTAAGACCTTTTAAGATCCATGCTACATCATCCCACAGCATTTCCCCTTTTCTGTTTAATTAAAAAGGAAGGTTTTAACTTTAACAGTAAAATTGCATATAACAAACAATTATCAAGCAAGAATTACAGTTACAATATCTAGTTTATTTGTATTTGGCAAAATTAAAGAAAATATTCTATCTATCCTATATTTGTGAGTCTAAAATTTCATATCTAGCTTATCTTTTATCACAACTAAAGAAAATCATAGCTATCTAGTCTTAAACTAAATCAAAGAACCCAGAAGGATATATTACCTAAGTAAACAGGAAATGCAACTTACAAAAATCTAGAATGACAAAGACATTTGCCTGGACAGTCACCCAAAGTTCCTCTGAAAGAAAAAAGGGGGTGGGGGCTATAGTTAGAAATGATGGGATAAAAGGGTGGATTGTTGAGTCTATTTTTGAACAACCACTAGTCTCAAATATTTTACATTGGTATGGATTTTTGTACACTGATGCAAATTTGAGGTTATTTCTGTTATTCTGTATATTTTTTCTACTCTTGTTTAAGGTATTGTACCTATGCAGCTCATTTAAAAATATAATATAAATTTTTAGTCCTTGAAATCTATTTAGGATAATAAAGAAAGACAGGTTAGGAGTTAGTCATCTATAATAATCAAACTTATATTCACATTAGGTACATTTTCTAGGTCAAAAGGAGATATATTTTAAATAGATAGATGGTATTAAAACACTTCAAAGACCTACAGAATATGGAATTTAAAATGTTTTATGAACATAAGGCTTTTCATTACAGCAAGACATGTCTGCTCCTGACAGTACTCATTTATTTCAAAAAAGGATGATGGGCATTGAAGAACCTCCATATGGAGTTTGCTTTCAATGTAGCAAAGCTAACCATTTGGGCAAGAAACTGCCCTTGCCTCAACTGCTAACAGTATGCTATCCAAATTGGACAAGCAGGACACAAAAGAAAGTGACTGTCCAAATTTGCCAAGACAAGGTAGGAGAGTCCTTCAAATTTCTGGCTTCACAGAAAAGCCTGTCAGATATTCTAGGCCTGTAGGCAAAAGATGGATGCCTCAACATTGCAAGGAAAACTTGGGTGACTGTCCAGGCAGTCAGATATTTCTGTCATTTCTATAGTTTTGGAAGATGTTTGTTCCGCACTTCCTGTTTACTCAGGTAATATTATATTCTTCTTGGATCTCTGATGGAGTTGACAATGAGATAGTTATAGTTACAGTTTTCTTTGTTACCAAACTCAGAAAGAAACTTACACAAGAGATATATAGTTTATAAAGTTGAGAGACATAAAAGTTTAAGTTTATTATCTAAGAAGATGTCTTAAGGTCTGAAAAGACATTTTTTAGGATGGTAATACAAGTTATGATGAAAACTGGTTTAGGTGTAAAACTTTGGACTCACTAAGATAGTTGAGATAATGGAGCATTTTCTCTGAATTTGCCAAATACAAATGGACTGGACATTGTATTCTTACTCCATAATTGTTCTTATTGTATATAGTTTTATTTTGTTATAGAGTTAAAATCTTTTCCTTTTATTTGGATAAAAAGGGAAACATGGTGTGGGATATTTGTATATTGTGTGAAGGTGTATTGTTGTGATTGGTGTAATAAAAAGCTGAATAGCCAATAGCTAGGCAGGAGATATAGGTGGGATTTTCAGGGAGAGAAAGGAAGAGGAGGAGGAATCTAGGCAGGAGGGAGATGCCAAGGAGACACAGAGGGAGTAGGACACACAGAATGAAAGAAAGGTTAAAAACCACATGGAGGAATGCAGATTAATATAAATGGGTTAATTTAAGTTATCAGTGCTAGATAGGAACAAGTCGAAGCTATAGGCTGAGCCTTCATAATTAATAATAAGTCTCTGTGTCACAATTGCCAGCAACTTCTTCCACTTACTTAACCATAGAATCTACTTAAAAAGCATTAATCTGTTGGGAGAGACTATGTGCATGTGGAGGTCAGAGGAGAACTTTCAAAGTTTAGTTCTCTTCAACCACATGAATCCTGGGAATGAAACTCGAGAGGTTGAGTTTGGTGGCAAGCACCTTTACATGCTGGGCTCACTAGACGCAACATATTTGCAGTGTATCCAGAGAACTAGTTTTCTCCATAATTAACTAATTTGATGACCTCAGCGGAGAATATTTCACTCTTATGTGCCAGGTGTGGCGTGGGCATTTTCAACATCAGATTGGTAGGGAGTGGGTGTACAAGCAAACCATCAACCTGCAAATGATTGAGTGTCTATGAATTTGATGAATTAAGCCCGTGATATGCTATGGCGGTGTAGCTAATCCCCACTGCTAGATTTTCCTGTCTATGGGACACAGTTATTTATGTTATCTGCCAGGATGAAATAAACTGGGTGCTGGGATCATAAACAACAATCTCAAATTAGATCACAAATCATTTCTCAAAGAGCCAGGCCACCCTTGAGCTGAAGGTGTTTGTATGAATATCCAGTCCAGAGGATATTGCCTCTGGAGACATTGCATCACTCCAGGTCAGACCCTACCAAGCCACCTCAGCCTCTTTCCCACTCAATACTTCTGATCACAGTTGTTCTACAGGCTATAATATGTCAGCAAAGAGACTGTTACCTGAGAATGACAACCCAAAACACAGCAGAGTAACTCAAAGGACTTAAGTAAACACATCACAGTCACCTAATTCTTCAGAAAGCTAAAGAACAAGCCACATCCTGTAGAAATGGATGAAATGCTCTCTTATAGATGTCTTGGCAATGATAAAAGCATTTCGTCCACAGTGTGTGGTTGATTTAAGATAAGTAAGTCTGAACACAGAAAAGTGAAAAACAGTTCAATACTTTTAGACTTCTTATTCCCTAAGCCTAAGTGACAACAAAACTTTCCTCCTCCTAGAAGCAAGTAAATTATTTTTATAACTAGTATATATTTTGAGTCTTCTGCTCCATTCAAATATGGTTACCAATGTCAGTAAATATGTCTCGGAGTATTCCTAAGTACATGGAGTAAACATGGTCTTGCTATGAACTGTTTATTTCTTCAAAACTAAAAGCTCTGAGAATTTTATGGCATCGTGCTTTCATACTTTTTAAATTGCATTTTTATTTATTTATTTTGTGTGTGTTTGTTTCAGGGCGCATGCTACAGAGCATGTGTGGAGCTCAGAGGACAACCTGTGGGAATCAGTTCCTCCACCATGTGACCTCTGGGGATTAAACTCAAGACATCAAGATTAGAGAAGGGCTTTTACCTGCTAAGCCATCTTTCTGGCTCTAGATTGAGTTTTGATTTCACTTATTTATTTACTTTTTTTAGTAGAGAATATGTTTAATGTGGTTGGACTGGACTAGAATTTTTAATCCGCAATAATTGTGCCTACTGGACCCGCTTTTTATAGGATTTCCAGGAGACCGTGGAAAGAGCAGGGTTGGATGTGTGGCTCACTAGAGGAGCACTTGTTTGGCACATATGAAGCCCTTGATTTCAACCCCAATACCCTGGAAACAAAAGAAGTATGAAACAATACCAATGACAAAACAACAACAGCAATAACAACCAACTAAGCAAACAAACAAAATAAAAAAACAACAAGACAATGCATCCATAAACCTTGAAAATTCAAGGAAATAAAACAAATAGAGAAAGTATCCAAGATTATGTGCTACATTTTAAAATGATCTTTCTTTTAAATATGTTAAAATACTAGCAAATTTTCAAAGGATAAGAAGAGGAAATTTTCTAGAAATCTATGTAAGTATAAGAAAATGCTTAGTTATGAGAAAAGAGTTGTATAGAACCTAAAGCTTCAACATTTGATGCCACCTTTTGTGTTTATACTTTTACCTAGTTAAAAGCAGCTTCATTCTTCCTTTTCTTTGGAAATCTGGGGCCGTGAAGCACAGGGTTTTTCCAGCAATAGCTCTTTAGGAGAGGGTGAAACCTGACCAAGTTAGTCATGTGTGTGTTTGCTGATTTCATCTCTTTGTGTTTCTTCCTTCCCATCACCCTGCCTCTTCTTCCTCACAATGCATAGATTATGCTCTTTGATCTTCTGTTCATGCCATGGATGTGGAGAAGAAAAATAAGTTTAAGAAATAGCATTCTTGCTTTTCCAACTCCTGTCTTCCAGAAGCTGAAGTGCTTTAGGGACATTTAGATGATTTTCACAGACAGATAAAAAGACAGGATTCCTGACTATAGACAGCCAAAGAATCTTGGCCCCAAACACTAGGAAAGCTTTTCACTCTTCTATAAAGAGATTTTTTTTTTGGCTGAGTAGATGGCAAGAGAGTGGGGGATTCAGGGTTTGCCAGCGTCTGGCAGTTCTGAGTAAACGGCTGCAGGTTACACGGAGGAAAAGGCTGATCATCCCCAAATGTGCCAGTCTTGGCCACAGACAGTCTAAAGAAACCCCGCTTTACTCAGAGATGTCAGGAAAAAGTGTCATCAGGAGGGACTCAGTTGGTTTCTTGCGGCTATACTTAGCTGCTTTGTGGTCCAGGCTTCTGTAGCAGCTTTGAGCATGACTGCTGCCCAATGAATACGTTAATACCTTCCTCAGAGAACCACTGAAAGACCTCTGCTATAAACCACATATTGTCCATGAACGCCAAGTAGTTCACCCATTTGTCCATCTATACATTCAATCATCCAACCATTCATCTATCCTTTTTTAATTCAACAAGTGTTAATTGAATATCAACTATTGCTGGGCACACTTGCAGGACTTTTAATAGATTAAAATGCCTCTGTTAGCCTCCTCATATTGATTATGGACGTGTGCAAACAATCTGTCTCTATGAGAATGTCTACCCAAATTTCATTATTTGAAGCACCATTTACCAGGTAGATATAGACAATTTAGCAGTGTTGTAGTAAAACGAATTAGAACTGTGGGCTTATGGCTAGACAGGTGTTTATAAACTAAAGTTCAAATGTGGAGGTGTTTTTGGCCACCACATAAGAGAACATTGGCAACAAACACTTAGCAAAGCATTTTTAACTATCTGATATTAAAACACAAACAACAAGGCAAGTCTGTATTTAAAAATCTTTAAAGTTAGATTTAGGGGTTGTGATAATTAACATTGCCAGTCAACTTGACTGGATATTATTTGAAATGGGAAGATCCAACTTGGCAAATTCATCTACTGTGCTGATGCCTCTACTCTCTTCCTTCACTGATATCCAGTCGCAGTTTAAGGGTTCCAAGATACACTCTATGGGAATCCTATAGTCCTTCAGCACTACTAGATCTGTACTAGTGAGATATCCAGCATCAAGGAGTGAGCACTTACAGTGTTCTAGGCCTCTCTGGTGTAAGACAACCATTGTTAGACTACCAATCAAGCACTGTGAAAGTCAATCTACTGAGTCCTATTTTCTTTTAGTACATGTTCATTCCATTGGTTCAGTGCTCTAGAGAACCCAGACTAACACAGGAGTCCCCCTTGTGTATCATGTTAACTAGCTTTTCAGAAAGTTTGAGCCAGTTATACTTCTAATTATGAGGAGAATTGTTGTAGCCCTGTATTGTGTCTTTGACAACAAGATTAACTATTTTTTGTCAGAATTTCATTGTCATTTCTAAGATGCACATTGATTGTCATTGATTTTGAACACTTCTTTCACCTTGAAACACTTGGGTTACTAAATTCCTGAGTTGCTTTGCTCACTGATATTCCCCACTGTCTCCAGCTCAACTTCTTCG
Organism: Peromyscus nudipes; assembly: GCA_902168325.1. Classification (NCBI taxonomy): domain Eukaryota; kingdom Metazoa; phylum Chordata; class Mammalia; order Rodentia; family Cricetidae; genus Peromyscus; species Peromyscus nudipes. The sequence continues at coordinate 64,930 of CABHPH010126129.1, forward strand.
TGTCAAAGTCTCCAAGTTTCCAGTCCTTCAGCCACATGTTTACTCCATCTATGTCTGCTTGGATGATCTCACAGGGTCCCATGGCTTTAAACCATATTTATGTCAAAAACTCCCAAATTTATTGAACTAATTCAGACATCTCTCCTGACTTCAGAGCTATAAATTCATTTTTCTATTCAAAAACTTCACTTAGTTGTCTATTTTTTAACAATAGATCTCATATACAAAATATTATAAACAGAGCCTTGAGTTTTTCCTCTGCTCCATGGTTTTGTCCATCTTAATTAAGGGCAACTGTGTTGCTTCAATCCTGAACTCTCATGGTTTCCTGTAGACTCATCTTCAGCAAACTGAGCTGGCTCATCTTCCAAATGCAGCCACAGTCTGCACCTTGACCAGTTCTCACCTTTGTCTCCCTTCCCATTCACATAGCCTGTTTTTGTCTCAAATGCTGACTTGATCCAGTCCTGAGGCCCTTGATGAAGCTAGCTAGTTACCCTTATTTAATAGCTGAATAAACACCCCTTACTCAGTTTCCTTATCGGGTTCACACTTGATACCACCGTAAGCTTACTAAAATGACCTCAAAGTTCAGATAGTAAGAATAGCCACTGTATAGAGTCCCCCAAAATGCATACTTTCCTAGCCAGGGAGTCACATAAGTTAGTCCCACTCTACTTGCTTTATATAAACTACTCCCTAAAGCATAGCCTGATGTCTCACCCTGGGGTACACTTCTACTCAGCTCTGCTTGGTATTCTTCTCCACTTTAGAGATGTAAGCAACCTGATTAGAGAAGGCTGGGACTTTCAAGTTCATCACACAACCTCCAGGGAGAGGAGAGGCTGACTTAATGTCCAGTGACCGGGGATTTAATCAATCATGCCTCCATGTTGATTCCTCCACACAAACCCCCACATGATGGTTCAGAAGCTTCCAGCACATGGAGAGTGCATGAAGGCTCCTCTTCTCTTATCCATTACCTTATGCACTCCTTCCACCTGGATGTCCCTGAGTTGTGTCCTTGACAGTTAACAGGTAACAGTAAACAGTCTTTTCCCCTCAGAGCTATGAGCTGTCTTAGCAACTTATTGAATCTGAGGAGGAAGCCTTAGAGGGGGGTAATCTCTAGTTTATAGCTGATTTGTTGCAAATACAGCAAGCCTAAGATTTCCCACTAGAATCTGATATGAGACAATGTGATTTGGGGTACAAAATGCTTAGGGCTAGGGAGATAGCTCTTTTGGTGAAGTGCTCAGCTTGCAGGCATGAGGACCTGAGTTGAATTTGATCCCCAGAACACACATTGAAAAAGTTGGGCATGTGGGCAGACACTTGGTCTGGGAAGGCAAAGGTAACCAGATCTAGGGAGCTTGCAGCCACCTAACCTACTCGGCAGGTCTCAGGTTAGTGAGGGGACCCTGCCTCAAAACTAAAGCTGGATGGTGAATGAAATGAGGGCATTGTCATTCCAAGGTCATTGAGGGGGAGGGTTTCATTGTAAATATGAGGGAGAGAGAGTACAGCCAGAAGCATCTGAAAGAGTTCAGAGCAGGGAGAGAAAGTAGTAGACTACACATGGCCAGCAGAATGAACCAGGCCAGGATGAGACTGGGAGGCGGGGACAAGAGAGGAGGACCAAGAGAAAGGGGTAAGAGAGAGCTAAGAGAGAGAGAACCAAGAATGAGAGAAACAAGAGAGGGAGAGAACTAAAGAGAACCAAGAGCCAAAAAGAGCTCATGGACAAAATGGCAGGGTTATACAGGATTGAGAACCTGGGGAATGGATGCCCATGAGCTGGAGATGTTTAGTGCAGGGCCAGGGTGAAAAGAGCTGAAAGGTATTGAGTGAGCCTGGAGGCCAGTGGACACTTTGGTATGCTAATATGAACCACCATTAGACATTTGTCCTGAGTTTCTTTTGGGCCTGACAGATGGCACCTGTGGAATGGTGTCTGAGATTGTCCTCTGACCTCCACATGCCTGTGCACACACACATAGATTTGTCTTTATGTTAAATTTAAAAAGAGGGAATAATTACTCAGATAAATAGATTATAAAATAAGTGACTAGGTTGTAAGTCCCTCTTATAATTTTCTTATTTATTCTTCTTGCAAATATCAATTTTCTCCATCCTTTGGGTTATGGTCACCCTATCTGTTTCCTAAGCTATGGAAGAGCCAAACAGATTGAACTTAATCCTTAAGGAAGGAAAAACTAAGCAACAAAATGCACAGTAAATATTTTCATCATTTGTTTGCCATACTAATACTTGGATATAAATCCCATTTTATCCTCATTTCAGAGATAAACAAGCTGGGCTCTGAGACGTCGTCCAGGTGATGTCACAGAGCTTGTCCGGTTAATTGTTGGGCAGGTATGCATCAACTGGTGTGATTCCTATTGGCAGGGAGAGAAAATTTGTCTCAGGATACTGACATGTAAACATGAGAACAGATGCTGCTCCATCAGCTCTTTATGACTCGGGGTCCCTAGATGAGCATTTAGAAGAAGTGCAGAAGCAGCCGCCACTGAACTTCCTTCTGGTTTTATTGGGCACTGCATGATTTCATGCCCCTGAGCAGCAACTGCTGGCTCAGTTATTTGCTGTGATTTGATGTTAAGAAAATCAGACTGACTGACTGCAACAATCTGTCTGAGGTAAATGAACTCTCATCCCAGGGCCTCAGTGAAGCTGCGCAGCAAACATAAAGCCAGAACAATAAAAAAATCCACCAGGAGCCCTTCCCCTTTCACACATATACAGTCAGAGTCTGTCACATTAGACTTAACTGAGGGGTCTCCTGGGGTATCACAGCCCTGGTTGAAACTTTTCTCTCTCACCCAAGTGCCCCTGTTCTTTGGACCTGTTGTTGCTGTCTAACCTGCTGGGAACTGGTTTTGTTCAAACAACATATATCTCCTCAAGATGGCATCTAATTAAATTCCAAACGATACCATTTAACAACAGCAAACTGGCTCGCTCATTTTATTTATTTACTTATTTCGAGAGTCACAATTTCTCTTTTTAGAAGGTCTCTTGGCCCCTTTGGTATGTCACTGAAAGGCATCCCGACACAGATTTAAAACATTCTAGAAATAAACAGAATTCAAAGTTCTATGACACGTAGAAGAATTTGTGCAGCCCATCCTCTAGGCTCACAGCCAAATGTCAGCAGGCTTTACATTTTACCAAGTTTTTTTTTTTTTTATTTACATACCATAGTGAGTCCTCCTTAAAAAAATACATCTAAATTGTAATCACACAAAGAAGTTCTGGAGGAAAGAATAGCCAATTCTACACCCCTAAAATGTTTGTAAAGTTCTCCATAAAAATGTCAGCTTATTGTGTGGTAGAAGTTCAAAGGCTGCTAGTAAAGATTGTTAACAGCTATTAGAGTGATGTGAATTAGAAAGGGGTCAATTAACATTTATCCACAGATGTTGGCATTTCAAAACTGTATTTATTCTGTGAGGCCAAGTGTATCTGCTTGTCTTCAAAACGATGGCAACTCACAGAAAATAATAGGCTTGTAAATAGGTGGAACATGGAGCTTCTAAAATCTCAAAAGTTGAAGAGCTTACAAGACTCTCATTGCTTTCTTTCTTTCTTTCTTTTTCTTCCACACATTCTTAAAATTTCCAAAACTATAATTGTTCCGTGTTTGTTTATGCTTGGCAAAGGAGGTAAGCAAATGCTGATTTTTTTTTTTAAATAACTCCACTTGGATCAGGGTTATTAGCATCAAAATTTCTTATCTGCACAGGAAGAGATCTGTTCTCTTTCTGTACCCAGATCTTCTTGGTCTTCCTTCCTTATAGTAACGCCATACCCCAGTGAAGTTGAGTGCAGGCCTGTAAATCTGCTACCTGTAAATGGGATTCTGAAAGAGTTTAACTGCCTGGTGAGTTTCTGTTCTAACGGCTGCCTGCATCTCCAAGGTACAAGTCACTTGCCCTGGCTTGCACTGTGAATGCACTTGAACTACAAGGCTGTGATCTTTAAATATATAGCCAGGGTCATGGGAGCCAGCTGGCCTCCTTTACTACTAACATCTTCATTGTTTCCCTGATGACTAAATCAGGTGTTCATCTGAGTCCCTGGAGAGCTCTGAAAAACGTCCACATGCTCTCAAATTATCCAGAGGCAGTTAAAATTTACTCTTTGAAATCCTCTCGCTGTCTGGAATCTTTGTCTTCGGTTTCTGTCGGTCTTGATGTTTAGATCACCCCTGAATCTGATGTCTTTCTACCCTTCACAGACTTGCTGAGCTTTGTAATGACTACAGAGACTCCTGATAGGGTACTATTTTAGGGGCCATAGCTTAAATTCTAATCTTTTCACTCAAATGTTTTCACTTACCCCTCCAATAACTGTAAGACAATTGATAGTGGTGGATAGATGCTATTTTCTTGTTTCATCATTATGGGGAAAGTCAGCTTATTCCTCAGGCAGAGTTTGTTGAGTCAGTCAGCTTGGGTTTTCAGATTTTATAAAATGGAGTTTTTGGTACATGGTGAGTAATAACCTGGACAGGTCTGGTCAAATTTACAGGAAATTATGTCAAACTGAGTTGTATCGTGAGTGTGGGGCCAAGGAAACACATCATTTGCTAGAAGGGGTGGGTGTCAGGGAGAGGAACATTTCATATGTGTTAAGAGGCTTGGGTTTAATTAAGAAGAATTGAGCACATGGAGGTGAAGCTTGAGAGCTCAGAAGGAACTGGAGTCCTATAGCAGTAGCCAGACTTGAAATCACACCCAGAACAGCCAGGGCCCTCCTGTGAGCTCCTGCATCACTGTGCCACCTGGGAGGTCATTCTTGGAGAGACTGGTTATATCACTCTTCTGCTGCTAAGGTTCAGAGTGTACCTATCACCGTGTAGGCAAAAACAAAGATTATAGACATCACTGGGTGCCTCACTCATTGAACATACTCTAGTCCCCATTTCTTGATTGTTCAGTCATTCTGATGCAATGGACTCCCCTCTTCAAAGCCTAGTATGACTTCCTGTTGAAGATCTACTCATTTGTAAGATCAAGTTGGTATTTAAATACCACCAGTTTTGTAAATATACCTGTCTTTTTCCTTACAGAATTAACTTTTTCCACCTGTGAAATATTTTCCCATGTAAAATAATTCTATTCTGTCATATAATGCCACATTCACCATAACTTTTGTGTGGTGTGTGTGTGTGAGAGAGACACATACATATGCATATAAAGCAGTGATTCTCAACATGTGGGTCGTGACTCCTTTGGAGGCAGCATATCAGACATCCTGCATATCAGATATTTACATTACAGTTCATAATAGCAAAATTAGTTACGAAGTAGCAACAAAAATAATTTTGTGGTTGGGAGTCACCAAAATATGAGGAACTGTATTAAAGGTCGCAGCATTAGGAAGGTTGAGAACCACTGAATCAAAGGCTAGATGCTGCTAACAGTTTTCTTCCTGTTATCTTTCTCCAGTTTATTCTTCGAGACATGGTCTCTCAGTAAATCTAGAACCCACTGATTGAGCAAGACTAGTGGTTCTGGGAGTTCCTGGGATCCTCCTGTCTCTGCCTCCCTAGTGCTTAGATTACAGGTGTAGGCGTGTTATCACACTGGACTTTTTATGTATATTTAAACGCAGGGCCTCATGCTTTCATGGCAGGCACTTTACTCATGGAACCACATCCTTTGCCTTAAATTTGCCATATTTTAATCAAACATCTGCATCCTCTGAGATAACTGAAAACAAAGATCATGTCTTGATGTGACCCACAATGCTTTGGTCCTGGAACCCTGATAGGTGCTTCAAAGGAATGAAGATATGACAGACACGGAGACACACATACAGTGAAGTTGGAATCAGGTGAGGTTCTGTAACATCTACCTACCACTGCACCCCAAAATCCCAGGATGTTTATTAGGTACAGAAGGAGTAGGGTTGGGGCCAGTCTTAGTAGGAGATCTTTGTAGGCAAGTAGTCTCAGGCTATAAATGGACTGGAGGAGGAAGACTAAGTTGCTAGTCCTTGTACACACTCATTAGTAGTTCATAAACACTCGTCTTTGGACTCCACAGAAAACCCTTGCCATTCCTTTTTGAGCCTTGACCATATGAGTAACAGCTTTGCCAATTGTCCCATGTCCCCAAGGCCTTGGGAATCTTCTGCATGGCTGTGCCCACATCAAAACACCCATTCACTCAGGTCTTCATTCACTGAGGGTTTGCTCTGCCCCCTACAATGCCTTTTTTCCTTTCTATCAAGTACATTTCCTGGTACACAACAGCTACTTAATAAAGTTTTGTTAAACTAAGAGGGACATTTCCAAAGTGCTTGTTAGGAGACCCCGATTCTGAAAATGTGGTTTGGAAGAAACTCTTCTACAGGAGACCTGGGATTTATAAGAAACACCACTGCAGCTAATTTTAAAGGGCAGCGTTGTCGTTAGCAGCTTTGTTCTTTAACGTGTATCATTCAGGTTCACGCACTAACTAATTAATTAATGGCATACATTACTTGATTTTTAAAGCTTTAGCCTAATGTTTCCTCATTGTCAGGAAAAGTGGCCTGATTTGCAGTAATAATTTTCCTTTTTTGTCACCATAAAGTCAATTCACACCCATTTAAAATTGATCTTATGAATTACTCCATGATGTCAAAATTTAGTCAATACAGTTAAAATAATTTCACGTTTTAAAAAAGCCATAACTTGCCAGGCGTTGGTGGCGCACGCCTTTAATCCCAGCACTCGAGAGGCAGAGGCAGGCGGATCTCTGTGAGTTCGAGGCCAGCCTGGGCTACCAAGTGAGCTCCAGGAAAGGCGCAAAGCTACACAGAGAAACCCTGTCTTGAAAAACCAAAAAAAAAAAAAAAAAAAAAAGCCATAACTGAGGGAATGGCTTAGTCTGGGATTCCTGCCAGCTTCAGGTACCCTATGTGCTTCTTGGTCCTGGTGTTAGGCCTGAGTGTACTTGGTATTGTTAAAGGGACAGCCCAAAGGGAGGAAACAGAAACGATATTTGGGTGGTGGGCAGCAGTTTTTCCTGAACTGAGCCATTGCATTCTGGAGGGAGGCTCCTTAAAATGCACAAAGTAAACAAAGCTTCCAAGGTTCAGGAAGCAGCAACTCACAAATGGCATGAAGTACTCGAAACTTACAGGATTCATACCCACCCCACTTCTCAAGGTTTATAAGCAGTAACAAAGGAAGGAGAGTAGACTCTAGTCCTGGAAGAGCTGCCTGCAAGTGTACAGGAAGCTCCACGGATGTAGCTTTTTTGAGAGGTCATCTATGATGCAGGGGTACACTTTTCAGCTATGCAACTGCCTTTGAGTCACCCATGCTCCTGTAAATATCTCCCTGTCTTACTGTTAACTGTCAACTTGATACAGCCTAGAATCACCTAGGGCAGAGGTTGGCGGAGGGGGAAGGAGTCTAGACTTCGTTGTCTTTATTAGCTCGGTCTATGGGCATGTCTTAAAGCGGTTATACTGATTGTTCATTGATGAAGGAGAGTCAAACCCACTGCTGTAGCATCAGTCCTAGGGCAGGCTATACTGAGCTGCAGAAGAGAGCGAGCTAACCATGAGGGACTGAGCGGGGAAGACAGCCGTCGGTGTGCTTCCATGCTCTCTGTTACCAAATGCCTTGAGTTTCTGCCCTAACTTCTCTCAAACATAGATTATTACCTGGAAGTATCAGCCACATCAATCCTTTCCCCCCAAGTTGCTTTCAGTTAGTGTTTTATGAGAGCAACGGAAAAGTGACTAATACCTGTTAGTCACTTTTCTATATTCATCTAGACTTCTTAACTTAAAAATCTTACTGAATTACTGTGATAGGCCAGTTTGTTGACAGCTGTTAAGATTTTCACAGGAAAAGTCACACAGTGCTGAGAATGAAAACATCTTGCTTCACATAAATTTCCTGAGGTACACATTCAACATCCCCTAAGGAAGAGGGACAATTTTTTTTTCTAGGTTAGAAAGAAAAAGTTAAAATGGTAGAGAGCCGTCTAGAACTCAACTTGGAAAATTAGCAACAGTTAAAAAATAAGACACTTGAGAGGTAAGCACTCCCTTTAGGTATCTGGATATATTCCAGCTTTAGTATTTAAAGTGGCCGCTAAAATCACACCTATTTGAGTCAGGATAATTCAATTAATCACTCAGTGACTGAGAAGGTGATGAGGATTGTCCTCAGTTGTAAGTTATGACATAATATCTCTCTCCCCCCACCTCTCTCTCTCTCACACACACACACACAAAACACAGACACTTCAACCTTTAAAATGATTTTAGTGGGGTTTTTTTTTTTTTGTGTGTGTGTGTGTGTGTGTGTGTATGTGTGTGTGTCTGTGTGTGTGTGTGCCATATCAATGAGCAAGTACCACTGCATGCATGTGGATGTCAGAGGAAAACACAGTCCATCATATGACTTTGGGAACTGAACTCCAGTCTTCAGGTCTAGGGGCAAGTAGACTTACCTGCTCAGCCATCTCACCTGGGCCCTGCATCTTGTATTTTCTGCAGCTACTCTACTTGGTGTCCAGTACCTAGGGCAGGACATGATTAAGAGCAAAGGATTGTCTAGCGTGACATTAGCTGGTTGCTCTGTACTCTGTCTGCAAACAGTTCCTTTCACAAAATAGGCAAAATAGATGCAAGGAGACAGAAAGGTGTTGAATGACAAGGGTGAGAGTATTTAAGAAATTAAAACAATGCTCATTTATTGTTTTAATATGCAGCCAAACGTGACAGCAGCATTACACAAACAGCCCCCTTCCTCCCTTCTAAAGTTCAAAATTTGTTCACTCCAACATAAAATTAGAAGAACACAGCTTAATTCCAAAAAGAGCAACCAATAGCAGGAGTGCACGTAACATTTGGTCTCTATCAGTGTCCAGTCCTTAGAAGTTATAGTGTACAGGTACCAGTCAGTATACTGGATTCATTATGGAATTACTAGCTGTGAAAGAAATTCCCTCCACAGTGTATGCAGAACCAGAATGGCAGAAAAACGGTATAAGAAACTGTGTTAAAAATAAAAAATTAAAGAATCATTCTACTCAGATGGAGTCCCAGGTAAAAGATGGAAAATTAATGAACTGTAAGAAAATACATTAACACTTAGTTAATTTGTCTTCCAGTAAAAATGTTCAGGAAGCTTGTGGTGTTATGTATCATCTGAACTATGGGATTTGAACCAAGGGCTCCAATGGAGCTCACACAACTTTTGCTCTCAGATTCTATCTGTGTAAAATCAGATACAATTGTGTCTATATTTGCAGGTGCAGGTATGTGCAGTGTGAGAAGTATGGACAAAATATTCTAGCATGACAGAGGCAGCCTCAGAATGACTCATGGACAGGGCAGAAGAAATAGGCACGATGCCTAGAAGACTGGAAGAAATTTGGAATGCTGATTTTCAAGTCCTAGAGTAATGAAAGTTTGGAAAATCCTCTGTAAAATTAACCATCACCAGAAAGACACACATTTAGTTAGCCACAGAAGGCTCTCATAAAGGTAAGACCCATACTGGCAATGGGCCCTGCTTGCCTACAATTTTTCCTTTGTTTGGGCCAACTGGGTTTCCGGGGTCAAATTTTCCTTAGTGTGCTCTTCTCAGCAGAACACAGGGAGCTTCGTGATTCTGACACAGTCCAAATATATCCACTTTGAGCCACATCACAGATATTCTCTGCACAGTGTGACTGGCTGAAAGTGTGGATAGCATACCCTCTCCTCCAGTCCTCAAGTTTTTCTCTTTTCACCTTTCAACATTTCAAATGACCACAAGCAGCAAGACCAGAAACAGTAGTACATTCCTGGCATTTGAAGTTCCCATGATCCCAGTTGGCATGCAAGAAAGGCTGTCTCTACTTTTTCCTTTAACAATAATGTACTTGCCAGGTCCCTACCCAGATGCCTTAACTCAGGCAAATGTGAGATTCGTTTTGACCATTCAATGAAGTCTTCTCTCAACGTTTAGACAGGGCCCTTGACACTTGTATTACACTATACACAGGATGTCTGTCTCATTGGTTACTCTAAAACATTTTTTAACATTTAATTACAAAGGACACTCTGATTTCTTTTAATATTATTTTCGGAGTAGCCTATTGGAAATGATTGGGATTTATTTTCCCTCCTACGACAATCTGAACATAGCTTTGTCCAATTCACCATTAGATATTTGGATAATTGTCATTACAGCATCTAGGCAGTGGCACTGGAGTTCAGGTCCTGAGATGGTGAAAATTTCTCGTAGATAAATCTTGGAGATCATAGATGAAATAGTTCTTATTGATTTCTCAGAAAATATCCTTTTATGTTATTTTTGTGTGGTTGCCTGGTATAACAGAAATTGAACAGTACGTTCATGTCTTTTAAATCAAAGGAGATAAATGGAAAAGCAACTACTTGATTATTAATAACTCAAGTCCCCTGAGTAAAGGAATCAGTGATGTTAGGATTGGTACTGTCAAAGAAATATGTGTGAGTGATGGCTGAGGTTTAGACTAATTGGGTATGTCTTGTACTTTGAGTCTATCACACGGTTCCTGGTGTCACTTCCAGAATCTGAGCTTCTATTTAATAATGACCTAAGTTTGATCTGATCCTCACTGAATATTTATTTGAACACTGTTCTGAAGAGTTGAGCCCTTTGCCTGATAATGCATATGGGTCTTTATTTACTTCCCTGGGATTCATGTCTACACACGTACCATTATGTACAAACTTTATCCAGTGTGCCAAACTTCTAAAACTGCTTTCCTGCTATGCCTGATGGGTCCCAAAGGCTCACCATTGCATGATAAGTGATGGATACCTTAAGTAAGACACACATATTTTTTATGTTAAGGAGAAGAGAGACTGCTGATAAAAGTCTAAACTCCCTTGGAAGAGATCGTATCATTGAGACTTTTCAGCTGAATTATAAAATGAGCACAGACATCAGTATCTACCAGGCCAAGTTTTTCATTTTAATCCATTAGAAGATTTTTGAATGATCATCCAATGTTAATAAATCTTAGATATTAGATAAAGATGAATGCCAGCTTGTGATTTGCATTTTTGGACTTTTATCATGTATATAAAGTAACAGGAGCTTTTAGTGTTGACAATGTGCTGTAATAATCCTTTGGCATTCATTCTTTGGGTATTTGCTGCTTCAGAATAAACAGTATGAGAAGCCAGTGTGATATATTCTACAAAATTCTTAAAGGAATTCTTTTCAAGGAATCAGGCTTCTTTACAATAATAATTCTAATGGCAGTGGACACTGAATGCTGTCTTTAGTTATACCTGGAAATAATTAGGCAGATACAGTAGAATTTGAGTTAAATTTACTGGACTAGCTGACTCAGAATCTTGAGAAGTAATACCATGTAGTCTGATAGGACAATGAGAGTGTAAAACTCTACACACCTATGTGGTTCCCCCCGGTTGGATTTTTCTGATTTCGTGCCTGACCAGTGAGAATATTTCCAATGTTCATGACCTACAGACTTTTGTCCTTAAATTTTCTATCGCATATATTAACTAATATGTACTGAATAATTCTGGATGCTACCAAGTCAAATTGGTTTTTAACAAAAAGCAAAGGGAAACCAGATATTCCAAATTTAGTTTGTTATGTTTCTAGAATATTCATAAAGGACGGTCTTCATGTAACTTCAGCAAATTTTCCAACTGCTACAAAATATACACGAGTACAAATTGACTGTATAGACAGTTGTACACTGGAAGCTGCTGGTCCTTAGGGAAATGGACATCAGGCACATTGAAGGAGTGCACACTGGTTTGACATACTTAAGCTTTCCAAGTCTGAAGTTTCCAATTTGAAATTCCTGGGGGCACTGTAATTTTCATAGGACAATACAAAGCCCTCCATATCAACACTATTGCTTTAAACATATAGTTGATTAGGTGGCAGGAGAGAATATTCTGATGGTACAAACAGCAAAACACTCAGGAATTAAAAATAGAAAGGCCATCCAGTCATTCTTAAAATTAGATGCAAACAGCTTCAACTTCCATGCACAGTGTGAGGCTCCAATTTATAGATGAGTGAAACGACCCAAGTTTCTGAGATACTCAAGCTGTGTGACTTCAAGGTCATGGCCCTCTACTGAGTACAGATTGTTGCCTCAGGGATATGGCTGCAATGTGTCATTGCTTGACAACCTGATGGCTGATGATCCAACAATCAAATTTCAAGTTTCCAAATACATCCTATTTTCTCATCTCCTCTTAATATGATTAAATCCTCTAAATAATTGTTAGATCGAAAGATGGAGTACTAGATAAAAGTGATGTTGTGTTGTTTTTGAACTATGTGTTGCTTATGTACTTTGAAGTGTGAGATTCCAAGCTTAGTTATGAATAAAAATCTACATATGATAAAGATTAAATAAGCAAAAGGGGAAATTATTCTATTTTGACTCTCCTCTCCTCTCTCTCTCTCTCTCTCTCTCTCTCTCTCTCTCTCTCTCTCTCTCCTCACCACAGACTTGCAATTCTGCCTCACCCTCTCATGGGCTTGAATTATAGTGTCCACCACTGTGCTGGGTCCTGACTCCTGACAAAAATTACTTACAAGGCCGTACAGTGATTTCGCCAGGGGATGCTTTGGCTAACCTCTCCCTTTTCTCCACCCTGGCACCGCTAATGATATCTCTACAAATATCTTTTGTTTGCAGGGATGTGGGTGCTCCTAGATAATCAATGAAAGCCACGAAGGTGGCCAAAAGCCCTACAAAATTTAGAACCACTTTCTAAACATTCCACAGAGACTTAGAGATCTCAAATGTCAACGGTGTTGAGTTGAGGAAATGATGTCTGGCTTCTTACAGAACAGCTGCAGCACACCCAAAGGGCACCTGAAGCCTTTTGAAAGCACTTGTGGCTTCTAGGGTTTAAAACCAATGATGTTCATCATTTAAAACCGGCATCAGAAGTATCCATGCAAGAGAGGAAAACTTCCACTCAGTAAGAGTTCAAGTGAATGGAAAACTTTTCCTGGACCAGGACACCTTTGAGAGTTTTCCTTCTTATCCATAAAGTTATCAGCTTATTTGAAAAAGAACAATAATTCTTTGAATTAAAAATTGATAAAGTAATACTTTTCCTATTTGCAAAGTTGTATTTGTATTATGTTATATTTAGTTTCCTGAACTTTTCATTTATATTTGTTAATATTTAAATTCTCTCTCTCTCTCTCTCTCTCTCTCTCTCTCTCTGTGTATGTGTGTGTGTGTGTGTGTGTGTGTGTGCAAGTGCTTATAGAGAACACAAAAGGATGTGAGCTCCTCTAGAGCTTGAGTTACAGATAGTTGTGAACACTCTGGGTACTGTGGACCAAACTCTGGTCTTCTGAAAGAATAGCAAGTACTCTTAACCACTGCGCCATCTCTCCAGCCACCTAAACTGTTTACACACACAAACACACGCACACACACACACACACACACACACACACACAAAATTTGTTTTCCTATACCACAAGATCTCCAGAGTAACTTCCAGTAGGTGCTTAACACATAGTAAAATTAATTGTGTGGTTCAATGAATGAACAAGTAAAAAGATGAATCAAAATACTCTGTAAAATGTAAAGTGCTTTATAAAAACACAATGATATGAGTATACCATAGGTAACACCTCTGATCTCAGAATATTTTCCCATAAGACCTTCTTGGGACACAAGTTTCCAAATGGTTTTCATGAACAAGTAAAAACTGATCATCTATGTGGTAGAAATTCTTCAATAAACAGTATTAGTTTTCAAATACAATTGAGTAGAAATGAAACAAAGGCAGAAGAACAGTTAAATGACAAAGATAAATAGCATTGCTAACCTGATGACCACAGATGAGAGGTGGGAGAGGGAACACATAAGGACCCTACAAGAGATGGAATTTGAAGTAGAATAACAGCATTTTTAAGATAGTAACAGGATACATGAAGGTTGTTTCATGTTTCATACTACGGCATATGATATAGAGAGCAAATAAAGTTGATTTTGTCATGGATTATGACTTTAACCTGTTTGGTTGTCTTAATTGCTTACAAGAAATGCAAGCAATAACAATTGAACCAAAAAAGACCAACTGAGAATTTTAAGTTCAAAACCCACTTTGACAATAGAGAGAACTATTGTTTGTATTTAAGCCTTGGTTTTCTGCTCAGTAAAATGGACAGGTTGTATGAGATGCCTTCCCACATTATATATTATATGAACATGAGCATATTTTAAGGTAATTTTATTCCTTTTATAAAATCTTCATTTGCAGAATTTACATTAAAAAGCAAGCCTCCATAATATTTATATTTTAACTTCATAGCTTCTTACATTTGTAATAGAAATAGAATAAATATGAGATAGCTAATATTTGCAGTATCATTTGTTTGTTTTCAAAAGAGCCTCTGCTAAGATCCTCAGATTCTTATTATTGTAAAATGTAAAGCATAAAGGCAGAAAAATAAGAGGCACCAAGTGATTCCACATAAGAAAGAGTCCAGGCAGTTGGAGGAGACACAGCAATTGGGCAATAAGAAAAAGAGCCAAGAAAAAAAAAACATGAACCAAAACAAAACAAAAAAATGGACAAAAATGTTCAAGCAGTTTTGCTATGTGCTTTGACACTTTCTCAAGAATATATTGCCTTGATTGTCTTTAGTTGCTTTTTGGAATGATGGACTATTCTTACTTTGTGTGCAATTTGGTGCTGGCCCTACAGATGTGCTTTATAGATTGCATTGATGAAAGGTTTTGAAAATCTTTACGTCTGTATAATCAGTCTGCAAAACAATCTTGCAAAAAAGACGGGATAACATTTAATTTTTTTTCTAACTTGAAAATTGAGACTCATGGAGATTGAAGTGATTTTTCCAAGAAAACACTATGAAGACACAGAGCCATATCAACTACTATTCTTTTCATTTCTCTATGAGGCTTCTCTCCTATCACAAAAAATATGTTTGAATGTGTCTAAGAGATATCATATTTCCTTCCTTCCTTCCTTCCTTCCTTCCTTCCTTCCTTCCTTCCTTCCTTCCACTATTTCCTTCAAGAACAAGTAGTTCAATTGAAACATTATAGTACTTTATAGTAAAATTTTCTGCAATATTAGAAATGTGTGTAGCCCACAATGGTAGCCATGAGCCAAATACAGCTATGGGTCACTTGAAATGTGACCAGAAGATTGAATATAAATTGTATTTAATCTAAAAATCACTAGCCATAATTGGCCAGTAGACATAATAGTAGACAGCACCTCTCTAGATTATACATTTGAGATACCTAGAAACACCCTAGAAACTTTACAGAAAAACGTTTGTGCTCAATTGCCCTTTACCATTAACTTTTATCTTTCTATTTGTTAGTGTACCTTAAGGTCTCAACCATTCACAAACAAGCCAATAGATGGCATGTACCATCACGTTGGTTGATTAGTAACTCTGACCCCTGATCATTAATTACTCTTATAATTAAGGTAAAATAGCTAAGTTCCTTTGCAGCACCATTTCCCTGGTTTCTCCTTAAGGTTGTATGCATCCTACTGTTATTCTTCTCATAAGAACACCATTGTCATTCTTTTTTCATGCTCACAGAATGTTGACTAAGGTACTTGTGTCTACCCTTTGTAATGCATAATTCATATAAAGTCCACAATACTGGACTCCTTTTTGAAATTTCTAGAAACCCTATATGCCCTTCTTCTGAAGCAAACAGGATTCAAGAACAGACCAGGAGCACAAACAGAATTAAAGTTTCATAGAGCAAATAGACTCTATCAATATTTTTGTGGATTCTTACAAAGCAGAACTTCTTATTCTCTCTCTCGGTTATCTTGGAAAGTTTCCACACAACTTAGAATCCTTCTTGCTTCCAATCCCCACCATCCACCCCCGTTATTTGGTGCTTTGATATACTGAATAATTCAGAGGGTCTTGTGTATTCATTTAAGAGAATTATCAACTGTTTTAAGTAAAATAAAATGGAAGAGGAGCTTTGAAGGGTATTAGGATAATATTACTACATGTTGAAATTATGTTAGGAGTGAGATATAGATGCAAAGAGATTTACGTGGCTGCCAATCATTGCTACTTGTAGGAATTACGTTAGGAGTGAGATGTAGATGCAAAGAGATTTATGTGGCTGCCAATTCATTGCTGTTGGAAGCCATGCTTACTGCCAAAGCTTGTGAAAGCACCCTTCCTTATCTTATCCTAAAAGGAAAGTCGTCTATGTGTACCTTATGTGTCTGTAGAATACCAGTTGTACCAGTTACATTGGCGAGTCATTTGGCTACTGCTTTCTCACCAAAACTATACCAAGAAGAATGAGCTGAGATATTTCTTATAACTTGAGCATAACTGGGGCACAGATTGTCATCACATCCTACAATCATGTGGCTCTTCCATCTCTGTTTCCTGATACTTTTAGCTGAGGTTAGAGAAAAGTGACCATCATCAAATCCTCCAAGGTCGAAAGCAAAATACATGTGATAGAAAAGAGCCCTCGATTATGTAAGAAACTGGGGATGATAACGTGACATTCTGCTAGAGGATGGATGCTGTCCAATGTAGACATTGTACACAGATTATAAACTGTCTGTGAAGTACTACTGTTGAGAATCTTTGCTTTGTGAAACTTGAATCTGCAAATGTTGAGCATTGTACTTTGTAAGAACCAGGACTTTTTCTTGGCACAGAATGCAAAGGTTTTACAGGTCAAGTGATTGGTGGAATTCTATGCCACAGTACCTGAACTCATGTTTAGATACATGGTTTACCTGAACAACTTTCCTCCTCGATTGCTGCATTTCCTTTCTTTAGTTAGGGAAAATTTTCAAAACTTGGATTGCAATCAGAGTATAAATGAGAACTCCACTCAAGGGATGTATATAACTGCTTCTTTGAATCAAGGAGCGAGGGAGTTGGTATGAACGAAAGAGTGGATCCAATAGGCGGCAAAATGATACATGCTGCAACTAAATGAACCACTTCTGGAAGTGACATAAAAATATTCTAATATTAAGGATTATCTTACAATGTTGTGGAAGGAATTCAGTGATACATCTTGCATTTGTTTTGTCTTGATGACAAAATACACTCTTTAGAGCCACAAGAGCCTGCCTTGTGTTAGTTATAAACAAAATATATTTATATATATATATATATATTTATGTAACTACTATGTGCTTTAAAGAAAATTGCTGCGTGATTCAGCAGGGTTATTTCCTTCTTTTTCCCCCTTTCACCAGGGATATGTTGACTTGAATAGTTTCTTAGACAGGAATTGACAATGAAATGTGTTTGTCATACAGACATGGTGATCTTAAAAAAAAAAAAAGAGTATCCAAAAATCCCTTAAGATATTTGTCTCAAAAAATGATCACACAGTTCTCCCTGTTATTTCTGTCTATTTCTATTAGCCAAGAGCAAATGAGGCTTCATGGGGCTCCAGGTGGGAGAGGAGGCAGTGCCTCTGAAAACAAAACTCATTTTATTCTGAGGTGAGAGAATGAAAAACCTCACTGGCTATGCCCTCCTCACTAGTCCTTAGCTTAACATTTGGAAACTGTGTCACAGCTCACAGAAAGGGTGTTCATTACCAAGGAAGAGGCAGGCATAGTGAATTTTGAATAGATAAAAGATTTATCCTGTGAAGTAATGAACTTGCTGGAACAACTGCATCTAGAGCAAAAAATAAAATCCTTTTGCCGAAAGTCTGTTTTGGAAAAGATAGAAAAACCTCCATTTGTGTTTGGTTTTGCTCTCCTGTGAGCAAATCTTGAAACATTCATCATTGCTCTTTCCAGTGAAAGCATTCAGGCGTTGGAACATGGTTATCTTTGAGACATCAGAGAAGAACATTTGAACCAAAGGTATAGATCCCTTGTGAACTAAAGCTTTATTTATTATCATTATTTTTTCCTTGATCCCTTTGCAACCCTGCACCTAAACCAAAAACATTGTCATCTTGCCACACTTCCGGCAAGTCCACAGATGTTCCTCGTGAACCATGGATGCCATTCTACTAGGGTATCTTATATTCAGTGTACATGGTGTCTTGTACAAGTCTGAGTTTTCCTTTCAATGTTCCTGGGCTGGGCTCATCCAGAAATCTTGTCTCCCTTCCGGCTACAGCAGTTTAGGGCTCCTTTGTTGTGGCTGCGGGTGTGTGTCTGTCTGTTTTAAAGGTATAAGCAAAGTTTAATCTTAACACCTGTAAGCCAGTACTGGTGCTGCTCTGTTCTAAAGTTTTAGCACTGCTCTGATACAATAAAACCTTCTTTCTCTCCAACTGGTTCAACTTCTGCATAGGCAGGATGTCCCGATCCTCTTCGAAACTTCATTGCTGGCCATCTGCTTGGGCGTCTCTAAAATGGGAAAATGCAAAAACAATGAGCATTACAGTGAGCTATTATCATCAACAAATCCACATTTACCAGGCAATGGATGTTGCTCAGTTGGTAGAGTGCTTGCCATGTTAAAGATGCTAGTTTCGATTCCCAGCATCAAGTACATCAGGCACAGGGGGCACATTCCTGTAATCCCAGCTCTAGGGAGGGGAGAGCAGGAGGACTGGAAATTCAAGACCAGCCTGTGATATATGAGCTTCTGTTTCTCTCAAAAAATATTTTCTAAGTATTCTAGGTTAACTTACCAATGCATCACATTAAGTGACCTCTTACAACAACCACCATTGGAATCAATATGTTCCCCGCTTAAGGTCCCTGAGCTCTATGCTTGAATCTACCAACATCCAGGAAGTGGCAGCCTATTGACCACACATACTCCCAAGTTTCTCAAAGGCAAAGTTCAATGCATGCCTTATAATCATTTATGTCTGAAAAGTGCCATATATAACAAGATAAACTATGATTTCAATATTTATTTACTTAGATTTTTGGATATATGTATTTGCCTACATGAGCTTATGTGCACCACATAAATGCAGGTGCCCACAGAGGCAGAAGAATGCAGCTGATCCCTTGGAAATGGAGTTATAAGCAGTTGTGAGTCACCTGATGTGAGTTCTGGGAATTAAACCTGGGTCCTCTGAAAAAGTAAGTGATGAACCATCTCTCCAGCCCTTAAAAATTCATAAAAACCAAACCAAAACAAAACAAAAACTCCACATTTTGTGAGACAGAATCTTACTCTGCAGCTCAGGCTAGCCTGGAACATTTGAAATGGCTACCTCTGTCTTCCAAGTGCTGGGTTAAAGGTGTGAACTTCCATATGTAACCCTGATATACGATTCTCTTTTCTAGAAGTCAATACCACTATCACTTCCTTTGTCATCAATTCGCTGAAAAAGTAAGGTCATAAAATTCTCTAAACATTCCTACGAGTGTGGCTCCAATTAGCCGTTAGATAGCCTAGCAAGTACGATAGAAGAAATATCACTCAGTCTTAAGAAATTGTTCATCAAACTAAGCACATCTATTTATGACTCTTATGGTCAAACATTAAAGGTGTCAAATCTGAAAAACGGGAGCCATCATCAAAGGTTGTAAACAAACTTAAGCCTATGAAGTTAATACTGCATGTTAGACACTAATTCTAAAACACAGGCTATCTGTATTGACAAGACAAGCCTTTCTCTCCAGTGCTCTGTCTATCAAATAAACCCACTGTGATTTCTAAATAGATGTGCTGAAATGAATTATTAAGTTACAGTCACAGAAGACACTAAAATGCATTTCATAGCCACAGTGACGCTAGAAATGATTACTCCATTTATCAAAGTGCCTGCAATTTTGGTGTAAATAAGGCAATAAATATTGAGGGAATTTTATTTCTGTGTAAAGACTTTTAATGCAAAAAAAGGTTAAACATCAGTGTACATATAGTGGCACTTGGTATCTTGCTAGATTTGCTAATGACATGCCAACAACTATGATTAATGGCTGAAGGGGAAGTATTTCACATCAAGCAGGAATGAGTATTAGCTTTATGTTCTGGAAAAACGTCAACTGAGGTAATTACATTCTGCTTATTAATAATACTATGTACCGTCACCATAGTACCATGTGGTCAGGAAGTCTGATGTTTATTAGCTGATTATATCTCATGAGGTAAGTGACACTGAATGATCCTTGCTACTCAAAAGAAAGCATTAAAACTACTATGCAGCGTAGCACAAAGCAGAACAAGGTGCCTGCAGTGGGTCTGAAGATCATCTTTGATGGACACATGCTGAGTCTCTCTACAGGTAGGTACTGTTACTCATGGTTATTATCTATTTTACGGAAAAGACTACATGCCTTGGGGCCTAATGTATAGTTCCCATTTGGTTTCCATGACTTCAGAACTGGACTTCTCTAAAGTCATGGTTTCCCCAGGCAAGCACATTGTTAGTTCCTTGCTTCATATCTATTTTCTAAAAGGGAAAGATGCATAATGGCCTCTGGGTCCAACTGGCAAGGGCAGTCCCACAAACTAATTCCCATTCCTAGCACCTAAAGATGTTATGCTCAGGGACTCGATTAAAATGATGTACAGGTGACAAACATCTGATGATGGCACTCAGGAAAGTTGCATATCAGTAAACTCTCCTAAGTCTATTTTTATTACTTATGCTAGATGATCATTTACATTATCTACAAACTTGCAAAACTAGGAAACAGCAGCTGAGATTAACATGAAATCTATTTACTTACAAGGTTGATTTGCCCACTGTCTAAATTACTTCTTAAAATTCAATAGTTTCCTGTAGCATGACTCTTAAAAAGTTCTTATTAATAAAATCAAACCTGAGCCAGGTATTGGGGTGAACATTGGAAGGTCAAAGAGACAGAACAAACCACAACTAACCTCACCTGGCCAACTTCTCAGCTGATCTTGTTTCCTCAGACTGGATGCCCCGAGCCCTCATCCAGAATGGGTCTCAGCTGAACTGCTGCTTCTTGAAAGCCTAAATGCTTAACCAGCCCAATGCTTCTCCAGGCCAAATGCTTCTCCAGGCCAAATGCCTCACGCCTTATATACCTTTTCTGCTTTCTACCACCACTCCCTGGGATTGAAGGCTCACTTTCTGGGATTAAAGGCTGTGTCACCATGCTTGGCCGTTTCTAATGTGGCCTTGAACTCACAGAGATCCAGAGGGATTTCTGTCTCTGGAATGCTAGGATTAAAGGCGTGTGCTACCACTGCCTAACCTCCGTTTAATAGTGTGGCTGTTCTGTCTCTGACCCCAGATAAGTTTATTAAGGTACACAATATTTGGGAACACAATACCACCACAGTTTACACATACCTCTGCCAACATTTCTGGACATGATTTTACTTTCGTCTTACTCTTAAAGCACAATATCATTAACAACATCAGTAGTCTTCATATTTTGTAAATTTTTAGTTAACTTTCTTTTATATGAAAAGAATGGGATTGTTGGTGGTGTTTATTTTATTAAAGTTCATCACAGAGTCTTCAAAACAGTACAAGACTATTGAGCGGGGTAAACACAATACAAACTTATTTTCAGAAGTTACTGTTTTATTTTTTATTTTCTAGTGCTAGGAAATGAACCCAGGGCCTTGCACATGCTGGGCCAGTGATCCATCTCAGAGATTCACCCAACCTATTTTCATAAATTTTTACATATCCTTAAAGAATATTTTCCTTGATTTATTATCACTCATTTTAGAAACAAAACCAGAAAAAACTAAGCAAGATTTGGAATCCCTTGAGGTCCTGTCTCAAACATGATTTAATTATCTAGTTGTTCATCACCCACCTACATTTCATTAGTAAAGATGAATAAAATGGATACAACACAACTAAAAATTATTCAAGATATTTTTCATTTATACAAAACTAAAATCTTATATTACCTTCTTTATGCTTGATTAAAAGAGATGGCATTTCTCATAATAATATGTTAAAATACATACAGGTTAAGTACTTATAAACTGAAAACTCAAAACCTGAATATTTGCAATACTTTTGTAGCGCTGACAGAATGCTACAAAAGGAAAACTTCACACCATAAAAATCTGCTTCATGAATGAAATGAGAAAAAGATACGGTATCACCTCCAGTATGCACAAGATATGTATGAACCAAATCAACCTGTGTTTGGAATGTAAGAAATTTATTCTTCTTTTGTGTGTGTGTTCTTTCACAGTTCCTTGATGCCTCCATTTGATGACTAAAACTGCAAAGGAAGAGTGAAAACTTTGCCAACAACTTGCTGTCCTTTTAGAAGACCTTCACAAAGACATAGACAATGTCATTCCATATCACAGAACAACCACAAAAGGGTAAATAAGTCGTGTGATGTCTCTGGATCTTTGTTTTTCCATCTTTAAACTGGTATCTAATGTCTCCTTCAAGCATCTAGGATCTTCATTCTTGATTTCCTGATTCACTTTAAAGTCCAAGGGAAGATAGTAACAACAGCAATAATAATATCTCTGTACTCTGATTATTTAGTTATCATTCCTCCTGCCTTGGTTTATTATAGAAATCCTAAATGTTTGGGGGATTTACGTTCATTAGTCTCCAGTGAAGTTGTTGTTTTGTGCCGCTCTGAAGCTGTTCAGCTGTTTGAAGGCAGATAATGTTAACTGTGATATTAACTGGATGAGAAAGTATTCAGATCTCATAGAAAAGTGCTCAGTGTTAGTGCTGTAGTGTGAAACATATCCCCAATGGGCTGGGAAGTGCATGGGCAGAGCAGTCTAAAAATCAGGGCATTTATCTTGCCCCTGCTGTGAACTCACAAGTTTGACTATTGAGAATCAGCCATTTAGGGAAGGGATCCTTTGAACTTCTTCCTTGAATCCCAGACATTGCCAAATCTACTACTGGCTTTTAAGAATGGCCAATTCAAAGTGTTATGGGAAATGGCAGAGACCACAGAATCACTTGCTGTCAAAACAGAGTATATACTGAAACCCCCAGCTTCAAACCAGAATGTAGAGAATCCATTAGAGATACGATGCCTGCAGGGTAGGATGCCTGCAGACACAATGGAGTGCAATGTGTGGGTAACCTTTAATTTCATTTCTGAGAATTTATGTGGTGAGTCACATTCAGAAGAAAATGTTCACAGTGGGCACTGGGGTAAGTCAGGCAAGCAGGAATTCTCCTTAATTACTCCTTCAGTACTATTAACTGAAGTCATCCAAATTGTCTCAATGGTCCATGGTGAGAAAATTAGTGCAAATATCCACAAACAAACCTGTAGGGTGCACTCAGTTAGCAGTATGCACAAAACTACGGCTGGAGACCTGTTCTCAGGTACACAGAGCAGATAGACAGGGCTTTCTGTAGGCTTAAGTAGCCCTGGAAAGGAAATAATTGGCACTTATGTTAAAGAAAAGGATAAATGTGAAAGTCATGGGCCAGACAGAAGACACCTGTATATGTAACAGTCTTTGATAAGCAGCCTATTGGGGTCAGCCATTTCATGTTGCTTTCCTCTGTGAGCACAGGGACTGGACAGTGGTTAGAGTCACCTTCAAACAGAGGGCTTAGGCAAAGCCAAGTGCGTCGTTTTGTTATGTTTCCTTATCAGAAAAACAGAAGGAACTGAAGTACATAGATGTTGGTTTCTACTTACCCCCCTCTTAAAAGGCTTTCAAAGCTCTAGTCTCTTTTCACTAATACAACCTCACTAGCTCTCACTGGGCCCTGAGGAGCCTATGGCTGCCTCCTCCCTTCTCTTCCTTCCTTCCTTCCTTTCCTCCTAATTAAAAAATATTTTATGATTTCTTTCTTTAAGCATGTTTGCAAGCTTTGTATTTAAATCTTCATGTCTCAATATGAGCCTAGCAACCACAAGGGAGCCTGTTTGCAGTCTGGGAGGCCTAGGAGTTTTCTAATCAGCTTCCAGTGCTATGGCTGCTGTACCGTAAGGTATCCCCTGAAGAGGAGAGGTCATGGTTCTGGAAAGTTTCTTCAAAAAGGAAGCCCATCAAAACTAGTGAAAGAACATGAACTTTAACCTCCTGTACCCAGCACACAGATCTACCAGGAAATTAAACACACTTTTTTTTTTTTTTCAGTCATATTGGCTTTTCAACATTTAGCTTTGGTAAACTTTGGCTGGGGAAAGGAAGGGTATACTTTTGTTTTTCATACCTTGAAACATAGTCATTGGCAATTCCCCTTATTCTGTGTTGAGTATTTCTTGGCTTAGCAAGTTACGAGGCTGGAGTTTCAAGACTTAACAAATAATTATAAAAGACACCAGTTAAATCTGAATTTCAGATAAACAAGTCACTTTTCAAACTATGTTTAATTTCACAAACTTAAACAAAAAATGACTCATTCTTGTTTGAAATTCAAATATATTTAAGTGTCCTGTATTTTATTTGGCAACATAGCTGTGTAAAAATACTGGCCTTGAGTTCCAGCCAATGAAACTTGCCATCTAATTAAAGTAAAAGACTTCTGTTTGAGGCTGTGTCTCTGCCTCATGGACTATAGGATTTTTTTTTCCTTGAAAAATGTATTTTACATTAATTTTCTTGAAATGGCTATGAATTGCCAGCAATAACTCAATACCTATGTGACTTGAATCTTGAGTGTTTTACATATTTCCTGTTTTTCTGACTTTAGTTTTTCATCATTTGGAAGTTATATATCATATATAAATTATAAAATTTAGAATTCTCTCACCCGTGTGTGTGTGTGTGTGTGTGTGTGTGT
>CABHPH010126131.1:4683-19892 GCA_902168325.1 Peromyscus nudipes
TTAACCTCTCCAGAACTGAGTCCTGATTCTAGCTCAGTTGGACAATTCCAGGAAACCCTGCTGGTCAGGTCCCTCGAAGCAGGCTTCTGAACTTCTGCCCTCTGTCATTTCTTCCTCACTGACATTCAAGCCCTTGAAACAAAGTCTGGCCTCTTTCTCATTTCGGGATTTCATTTTGGGTGTGTGCATTTCAGGGGCATGGCGGGGGTTGGGAGGGGGGCTAGAACACCTGTCCCCTGATCGCCTGCCACTCCGCATCTGGGCCCCGGCTGACAGGCTTGTCTGCTTTGACTAATGATGTGATTGATGGACAAAATAAGGAAGAACATACAAAAAAACATTTCTGTCTGGGCTGGTGTGTCAGCAAGCCTTCATCAAGTGGCTGCTGAAGGTATATTTTGCCGCACGCCTCATTACACAGTAATGGCATTCCCAGGCAAAGCTGTTTCTTTTCATGACACAAGACAGCAGGCAGCTTTATGGGCGCTGGGCCCACCGAGCCCGGAGGAAGGAGAGGCACACTAAAGAGCGGTCATTTCTAAAAGTGCCTCAAGTTGCTTTTTTGTTGTCATGAATTTAATATGAATCAACACAATATGAAACGGGCATGAGGGATTTTAGTGACTAGTGATTTTTTAAGACTGCTGTCTAAACAGCCATCAAGGAAGAAAGGGGAAGGGGGAAAGAATTCACGATATTTTCTTCCTCCAAACCTGTTGCAAAAAAGGACTCATCTGTCAATTTTATTGCATTAAAAAAGTACACAGAAGCATACAGTCCAAACAAATGTCTTCTTTCAGGCTAAACATGTGGGAAATGCCACATCACTAATGCCAGAATCATCCCAGTCAGCAAACGGAGTATTCATAACCCCATTCCGACGGCCTACTGAGGATGGGGTGACATTCATGAGAATTACAAATGTGACCTCTTTGTGCATCTAATGATGATCTGAATGTTGGTCCTGGCTAGAACATGAGGGGTGCAGGGAACAACTTCACATAGCTGACAAGGTACCCAGGAGTTACAATCCAGGGCTGAGGGTGAAAGGGGCTCATGATTAAAAATCAGAAGAGAGAAGGCAGATGCCTAACCTACCCCCCTTTCTTCATTAGGGTACACTTGAAATAGCCTTTGGTATTTGGTCACGCCCTGACTTCAGTTTTTGCAAAGGATTTTAGATCCCTCCTCTCTCTTCCTTTTTGTGGTATTTTTTTCACCAAGGCATTTTATTACATGTGTTCTACTCTTTTTCCCCCTCACACATTGGACTGTCTCCAAAGAGAAATGCTTCAAATGAAGTTTCATTTGAAACACTCTTTTTATTCCTTCCTGCTAACGGTGATGAGTCTTCAGCGGTAGATTGTGGAGAATAATATTCGATTTTAATGAGTTGTGATTAGGAATAAAAAGGCTCTTTTCCCATAATAAATACTCGATAATAAATGAGAAGATGTATACGGGATCTTTATCCTTAGTTAAAAAATACGCAAATGCAAAATCTTGTTATGACAAATTTGAGAAAATCTTTTTGTGTATATTTAACTGACTGTTCAGGGAGGCAAAATGATTGACACTTATGTCAATTTTGACATCATGGTGCACACATTCATGCAAGCTGGTGATGGAGAAGACAATAACTTTCTCAACATGGTAATTAGTCTTCAAGTCCCTGGGACTGGTGATATCCATGTGGAGCATCATAGAAAGATTCTAAAGGTCGTCAAAACCACGCAGCCCATGACTTATCTGTTCAGTAATGAACTTAAAAAGGGAATGAAGGAGTGTGGGATGTTTTGTTTTTCCTTCCTCCTCCCCCTCCCCCCTTCTTCACTAAACAAAAGCAGACATTATCTACAGCCTTTGTTAATGTCCTACATCTGTTTGTTATTATTCCCTAAATTTTGACATCAGGGTTAGTGGCCAGGGGACCGTATCTACCTGAGAGTCAAGGCAGAGTGGAGTTGCTCTCAGCAACAGGAGAGAGTAGAGTGAGCTGGCAGGCACACACACCTGCTAAGGTGATGTAACTGAGCCCGTGGAATCCAGAAGTAGGTGGTTCTTGTCTGGACACACACTGGTTTATTATTTCAGGATTTCCAGGGCTTGGCTGACCTTGGAGGGAGGGAGGCATAGTGCCAGAGTGGTGCTGTGTCTCCTCACATCCTGCATTTCATGCTGAAGAGTCTCTGCACAGCTCTACTCTGTGCTGGTTCCTTAGTCTGGCAGCCTGTTGGCAGTCCTCTTTTGCTTGACAACTTCAAACCTAAGCCACGAGTCACAGACATGCTTCAATCAATGATGGAACTGCTTTCCGAGGGATTCCTTTTCCTGCAAGTTCACCACTGTGTAAATACATTGCCGAGTGTCCTTATGAACTCCCAGATGGAGCAGTTCAGTTGCTGGGATGCAGCCTTATCAGGTACTATACACTGTACATAATTACATGTGCTCTGTCACCATTGTCACGACAGGCATGTGACTGTGAACACCAGGATGGCTACAGCATCAATGGGTGATGGGACTTTTCAGCTCCATT
Source organism: Peromyscus nudipes (assembly GCA_902168325.1). NCBI lineage: Eukaryota > Metazoa > Chordata > Mammalia > Rodentia > Cricetidae > Peromyscus > Peromyscus nudipes. The sequence continues at coordinate 7,223 of CABHPH010126131.1, forward strand.
GTCATATTAGGGACCACTTGTCTGTACCAAAACACGTGTGGTGTGTCTCTAACTTGATGTATGCATCCCCTAGCTCTGCTTGGACCAAAAGTGTTACTTTGTAGAACAGAATCTAAGGGGTCATCCACTGTCCGTTACTCCTCAGTGAGGGGTGGGGACTCATGAACCTCTTCTCACTCAGAGAAGTATACAGACAGCATAAATTAGAACATTTTAGTTATTACTTTTGGTAAAAAAGTGAACATGATGTGGAGAGAGAGATGGGGGTAGGCCTGGGAGGAGTTAAGGGGAGGAGTTGGAGATGAATATTATCAAACTACATTATATCCAATTTGTAAAGAATTAATCAAAATATTTTTTTAAAAGAAAGAATCTCAGAGGATCCTAGGAGTCTTGCCAAGACTGAGAACCAGCACTCTTTGAAACTCCAGGAGGGGTAATAGGGACAGCGCAGTTTCCCTCTGTGGCGTCCTGTAACCAAGGGCTGCGATCTCCCCAGTCTCCCAGAAGGTAATTAGACTCAGAGGTGATGGCTGCAGGACCGACTGAGGAGCGAAATCATTTAGCAGCAGAGAGACTTCCTCAGCAAATGCCGCCGAATGCCAGAGGGAAGATGCTTCCAGGTGGGTGGCACTAAGCATAAGAGCGGACAGGAGGAGACCTTCCCCTCGGGATTTTCTCTAATCTTACAGGAACCAGCCACCCATTCACAGGCTGCACTATACATTGCAGCATCCCACCCCCAAATCAGATCTGTATGTCCGTCCATCTTGATCAATTTTCACTCACAAAACTCTTACTATTCGTACATATTTCTCCTGCCTTTTGTTCTGTCGACTGCCACCCACTGAAGAAAAACTCTGGTCTCAGAGTCACACCAGAAGCTCTGGTTCCTGTCAACAAGTTTAACTTGTCTAATTGCCTTGCCGTTTCTGCTCTTTTTTTATTTTTATTTTTATTTTTGTTTTGTTTTTGAGACAGGGTTTCTCTGTATAGTTTTGGTGCCTGTCCTGGATCTCACTCTGTAGACCAGGCTGGCCTCGAACTCACAGAGATCTGCCTGGCTCTGCCTCCCGAGTGCTGGGATTAAAGGTGTGTGCCACCACCGCCCAGCTATTTCTGCTATTTTTAATTAAAGCAGTTGGGTTACTCAAGTCCATTTGGTTCCTATGCCCAAAACATAAACAAAAGGTTTTTGGTAGATCATTTTTATTTTTTAGAGGAGGGATTCATTATGTAGTCTGGACTAGCCTTTAAGTCCTTATGAAGCTCAGGATATCCTTGAATTGGATATCCTCCTGCCTTGGTCTCCAGTGCTAGGGTCACAGGCATGTGCCAGCACCCCTGGCAACTTATTGAAAGTAACATTAGGATTATTTGTTTAATGTGTGTGGTTGCTTTGGTGGATGTTGCAAGTGGGATGCAGCTGAGAAATGGGATTCCCTTGTGTCTTAGCTACTTTTCCATTGCTGTGAATAAAGGCACCATGGCCAAGGCAGCTTATAGGAGAAAACATTTAATGGGACTTGGGGTTTTCTAAGCCCACTACGGCAGAGCAAAGACAGCTGAGGGGCTGCATCTTGATCTGAGGGCAGGAGGCAGAGAGCACACTAGGAGTGGCAGGAGGCTTTTGAAACTTCAAAGCCCACCCCAGTGACACACCTCCTCTAAGGCCACACCTCCAGGTCCTTCTGAACAGGAAGTTCAAGTATGTGATCCATTCTCCTTCAAACAACCTTGCATTCTATAGAGAGGTGGCCATGGCCAGCTGGCTCTGAGGAGACCTTTTCTGCTTCCAGCAATAGTAGGGTACTGGGTTGGTTAGACGCAGATCCTGGGGTTCAGAGAGCTGTTCCCCAGTCTTGACATCAACCTGTCTGCACAGCAGGGTGACTGTGGAGTGAGGAATGGTCTCCAGTGGAAGCCACAAGTTGGAGGGATGTTAGGAAAATGTCGAGGTGTGCTTAGAACTACTAAACTGGACTGGGCAGTGAGTGGATGCAAGAAGGCCTTTCCTGACAAAGGCAATTCAGACATTCACTTTCTGCAACCCTCATAGTGGCTTCTATGGCTTCACTTAACACAGATGCATGGGTATCACTTCACAGCTTCCACATCTCCGGTCCTCATTCCAAGATTCCCTCTGGACTGTGACCTGTGCAATGCCTGTTGACTCAGTGTGCACATGGCCACAGCCCACAGGGTGGGAGATTTCCCACTGCAGGAAATAAATACCTAACTCCTCACTTGGAATTGTTTCTTCCACTTTGTTATCCCCTCCCCCTCCTTCTGAGAGCCCACCTTAAGAAGTAGTTTTGTCTAACTTCTCAGCTGTCAACGGTGTAAGATAGAGTAGTTAGCTGTGCTGGGATCAGGGTTGGCGGGGGTGGGGGAGACCAGTATGTGCCCTCTGGTTGGTGCCTGGATATCACCAACCTAAAGCCTGCCTGGATCAGACATGTGCCCTTTGTCTCTATGCTATGTCAGATGGCTGGTGGGCAGGTCTGAGTACCAGGAACCCCCTTCCTGCTGCAGCTGTACACATCTGCTCTCCACCTTGGGATCACCATTCTCATGGCTGCAGTCTTTGAACTGTGATGAGGTGTGTGAAACACCCCATCGACACATCCTATCAGATATCTTTTGAAATGAAAATCTCTTAGATCAGTTTCAACTCGTTCCAAATGTCACAAGCACCCTCCAGGCTGAAAACCAATCTCCCCTCCACCCCTGATTTGTTTGAAATGCTTTATGGGTCTATGGGCAGGAAAGCTGGCATGTGTGATGCTGGGGATCTAGAAGGGGTTGGTTCTTCTGGGGACTGTGCTGGCTGGACAGGACATCTTACGCGCTATTCAGCATCCTCTGAGCTTTGTCACTATGAAGCCCAGGGTTTTGTGCCTGATGTTGTCCCAACTTTTCTGTCTCTCCAAACTCCACTGTTGTCCAGAGGCCAGCCCAAGTCTTCCCGTCTGCAGTTCTTACACTGCATTGTAATCACTTACTGATTCATGGGTGGAGTCGAGAAAAAGAGTGCTAACCGTACTTTCTCTTGTTCCTCCATTTCACACAGATTCCTCTCCTCCCCACTTCCCAGCTCACATTTACCGGCGTGTGTGTGTGTGTGTGTGTGTGTGTGTGTGTGTGTGTGTGTGTTTATGCAGGCATACCCCACTGACCCCACCAATGGTAGTATCTGCTATTGCTGGATTTGGTTAATCGCCTGATATTGCTCCAAAGGCACCTGAAATAAAACCAAAGCAAGCCAATGTACAAATCATGTCATATATACGACAAAAACAAACATCATAAAAAGGGAGAAAAAAATCAAAATACAGTGACTACTAACTTTTATCTATAAATAAAACCAGGGCTATATTCTGACTCTATTTTGAAATGAAGAGCTATTGTAAAATGAAGAAAGGGAACTTAAAATAATAGAAATTTAGGGCAAAGTGTGTGTTATTAAAAGTTCGTGATGTTGAAGAGCCAAACTCCTATCCCACTACCGAGATTTAATATGTACTTCACACAAAAGTAAATCATGTAATATTTTCATGGCAGGCATAGAATTTTATGGCTTTTATGACTATCATGGAATTGGGATTCATATTTTATAGACAGCTCTAATAACATCAAGAAACTGCTCTGGGAAAAATGGGGGCTTAGAGGAAGACGAATGATCACTCAGCAGAAGCTAAAATCAAGCATAATTAAAGCCCAGAGGTATAGATGTTTCTGTGGTCCATGGACTCCAGGCAGGCCCAGGCATTCAGCAGGGACCATGGGAAGAAGGTAGAGGCTCCAGGAATGGTCCTCTCACTCTTACCGATATGGACTACTGGTTCTTACAAAATGCCCATTGCTGGGGTAGGAGGGCAGACAGACCAGCCCAGACCACCTGAGACTATCTTGGGAAGGATACTCTCAGGTTTGATTCCCTGCATGTCTCCACATCATCTCCCCTGGGGAACAGTCTCTGGTTTTCAGGGAGCAGATACAGCTGTAGAGGAAGACTCATGAGACTTTCTACCTCACTCATCCTCCATCACAGCAAACTAGTCTCTGCAGCTGGACCGTCTGAGAAGTTGTGAGATAGTTGGAAGTGATCTTGAAGCACCTATCAGTTACCATTTACTCAGCTAAACCTTGCTGAGTTTAGCAAAGATTTCTATCCACAAGAGAGAGAGCTGGAGTGTGGTGATATATTTTGTTCCCCAATATATTTTGTGTATCCTAATAAACTTATCTGGGGTCAGAGAACTAGCCACTAGATATAGAGGACAGAAAATAGTGGCACACACACCTTTAATCCTAGCATTCCAGAGGCAGAGATCCATCTGGAACTCTGTGAGTTCAAAGCCACACAGGAAACAGCCAGGCATGGTAACAAGAGCCTTTAATCCCAGGAAGTAATGGCAATAGCAGAAAGGTATATAAGGCGTGAGGACCAGGAACTAGGCTGGTTAAGCTTTTAGGCTTTTGAGCAGCACAATTCAGCCGAGAGGCATCCAGTCTGAGGAAACAGGATTAGCTGAGGAATTGGCAAGGTGAGGTAGTTGTGGCTTGTTCTACTTCTCTGATCTTTCAGCATTCACCCCAATACCTGGCTCCAGGTTTGTTTTTATTAATAAGATCTTCTAAGATTCGTGCTACACTGGAGGGTATATCTCTGTTTTCCTCCTCCAAGTACAAAGTCCCCTTGTCCTGAGCCAGGTTGGTAAGTACACTAGGACCATTCAGCCTTGGTGAGTTAAAATTGAGATTTGATTCTCAATTTATTCCCCCTCCCTGTGCTACAGAGTGGACCATAGCACCCATTCCTAGGACAGGCTGGCATATAGTCTGTCCACCAAATGGCCCCTGTGTCCAGGTCATCAATCTCACTGCTCTTCCACAATCACAAGGTGACCACAGACCCCACATCTCCTTAAACTCAGCCCACTCCTTCAGATATGATGTAAAACAACAGTTCTCAACCTGTGGGATGCGACTCCTTTGGGGGTCAAACGTTCCTTTCACGAGAGTCATCTAAGACCATCGTTAAACACAAATATTTACATTAGGATTCATAAAGTAGCAAAATTACAGTTATGAAGTAGCAATGAAATAATTTTACGGTTGGAGGTCATCATAACATGAGGAACTGTATTACAGGGTCATAGCATTAGGAAGGGTGAGAAGCACTGATGTAAAGCTATGTGCACTCTAACGATGACCTGTGCTATGACCACCCCATATCCGTCTACATCAGAGGTCATTTTCAGGCCATTCTCAAGAGACATTCCAAACCCTCTGGATGCCTATGAGTTTCTTAGGTACATCTTGTACTGACCTTGACCCAGCTCTGTTATTAGGTGACCTGAGGCTCCTCCTCCTGAGACTGGCCAAGTTACCTGTTAGAGGAAGATGGACATCAAGTTCTCTTTCTCTGGGAAATCGTGAGCACCAAAATTTAGCAAAAAGACCACGCTTCATGTAAATTATAAAGTGCCATTTGCATGAGTAGCCTGAACACAGTGCCTGGGGCAACAGTCCTCTCCTCCGTCACAGGAACTATTCAGGCAGGCACAAGGCAGGCAGTGGGATGGAAGCAGAGCTCACCTGGCATTCCAGCCTCCCCACACTGTGTGAAATGTGACTCCCATGAGCACTGCTCCGCATTGCCGAATGGTATTTTACAGCAGTATTTCTGCTCCGTTCTCAGAAATGTCTGAGCTCTGCCTCAAACAGCCTCAGTAGAGACATGCTCAGGAGGAAGAATCCCCTCTGAGGGGCTGACAGCAATGGTCCTTCTTCCCCAAGCTAGATCTCGACCCATCTTCCCTTGTGGCACTCTGGTGAGGCCTGACCTCCCCATAACCCTGGTACGAGGCTGTGATAAGTGGGAGGAAGCTCTCTTGGCAGAAGTAGTACACAAAGGAAGAGATAGCCCATGTTCTCGGAAGGGGCTGCAGTCCCAGTGCCCCCAGGGAAGACCCCTCTAGGGCCACAACCCTGGGCCTCTGACTTGTCTAGATCTTGTCTCTTTTGGTTTGTGGTATTGGGGATCGAGCCCTGGGTGTTGCCCATGCCACACATGTGTTCTACCACTCAGCCATCTCATCTCTCCAACCCATGGCTCTTTAATATGGCAGAACTGGTTTGAAATGCTGCCTAAAGACTGTGGCCCTTGAGGATCCTCTCCAAACTTTTCGTTAAAGCCTTAAGGTCATTTCCATTCTCGTCAAATGGCTTGGATAAAATATTCAGCTTACAGCCTCCTTTCCATTTGACTCTTAACTTGATAAGACATAATTTGCAATTGATTATTGCTCAGACATTCCTGGCACTGCATGGTGACCTGGTCATACATCTCACTCACTCTCTGCCAATTCATAACGGGGAAGGGTGGGGGTCTTTGACCTTTGACCTTTCTAAGGGGCAACTGTGAGGTCATTTGGCCTGTTAGGAATTACAGTACCCTAGCCTGCAGCTGACAGAGATACACATAGATGCACAAAGTCCTGAATTGAGGGGTTTTTTTTCCTACTCTTGGTGAGACACAGGTATATTTCAGAGTTGGAAAATGTCTTGAATGAATGAGCTTCGTATATATACGTTTTTAATGTGATTTTCCTGTATTTATTTGGGTGATCACAATTTATGCCAAGTGAAAAGGTTACGCGTCCTGGAAACTGAATTACCCCATTTATTTGTAGACATGATACAGTGCAGAACAGCAGAGGGCTCATCCTCTTCGCTCTGCCCCTGACCTCACCCCTGAGCCTGGAGGTGGGCATCTCAGTGCCAATCACCTCCTCCTCTGGGCCAGAGGGACCACCGCCTTCACAGGCACGTTCTGAAACCAGGTAAGTATTTGGGACGGCATGGCTGTCCGTTTGTCACTAGCCACCTCAATACATAGTTTATTATTTTTGATGTTGTTTGAGACCAGGTTGGCCTCCAGCTCATAGTTGCCCTGAGTCCTGGATTGCAGGCTTGTATGGCCACCTATTTTCATAAACACTGATGGAGTAGCATTCACATGCAGTCTCCTGTTTGTTTGTAGAAACCATTCTCTCAGCCTGGGCTTCTGTCTCTTCCTCTTGATGGCTGGTCAGAGACACCACCCCTTGGCCATCATCTCATCACCATGCTTCAGTCTGAAGACTTACTTTCAATGCAGTTCTCTCCTTACAACTGCTATACGTTCTCGACGGGCCCATGGTATAAAAGAGAAAGCCAGGAAACCCAGAGAAAGACAGCACGGCTTGCTGCTGCTGGAGCCCGCTGAGTGTGGCAGAGCCTGTGCCAACCACTCTCCCTGCCTCTGATGGGCCCATTTTCCAGGGCATCTGGTGGACAACTGAAGAGCATTCCAGCTCTGAGAAAAGGCCCTGCTAGAGGAGAAGCATTAGGAGATGCTTGGCTGAGGGAGACTGAGGATGGGACTTCCCTATCCCCCCCAAGTTGTATTCTGTCCCATGTTTGTGACCATGAATCAGGGCTGTGCCAAGGCTCCATTTGTACTGACTGTTCCTAGGCCGGGCCTTTTTGGCTCACCTCGCCATCACTTCCGTAATACCCGGGAGTAATTGGATATTGGCAACCAATTATGGAATTTTTCACGTCAGCTTCATCAGTGCCTCTTAGACAACTGAGATGGAGTCTCTCTTAGATGAAGAGGGAAATTATAAAAAATTTGCATTAATGTCCTGTGAGACATGGAAAGTCCTGGACCTAGTGGGATGCAGGAAAGGAGAAAGACAGCAGTTTGGCCCTTGGTTCCAGGGGCGCCAGCCTCCCTGACGCCTGCTTACATACTGACCCCCCTGTGTCCTTCTCTGCCCCTTTTATTTGTCCTTCCCTTGTTCCTATTAAAATGAAGGTGACACTGACTCTGGGGACTAGAGGAGGCTTTCTGCAGTGACACATGAACACTGGGTCTCTCAGCACAATGACTATGGTTCCTAGAAAGATCTGACTGGCTGAGGGGGAAGAAAGGGGTGGGGACTAAGGATACAGCTGGAGCTGACTTAACGTACTGTCCCCGAGTCTACCTTGGGGATCACTACATGCATTAGTTACTTCCCTCTTCAATGGGACAAAATAACTGGAGGAGAGGATTATTTCCGCTCATAGTTCCAGGGGGACAGTCCATCATGATGGGAAGTGTGGCAACTGGGGAGGCTCTTGGACAGTGGGAGCTCAAGGCCTGGCTTGCTCACACTTTGAAGGACCAGGAAACTGTAAATGGGACCAGAAGTGGGACCTGGCACTAACCCCCAAGGCCTAAACCTTGTGGCCTATTTTAGAGCTAGGTCATATGACTACCCAACCTCCCAACATAGCATGGCAGACTGGGGACCAGGTGTTCAAACACAGGGGCCTTTGCATTCAGACTGTAACACTCAGTTCCTCATGTCTGTGGCTTATTGTTCAAGGCAGGCTGTCAGCCTAGCAGTTAAAGCATGGCACTATTGGAGAGACATTTCTGCTTGTTCCTCTCAGTAACACAGTCCCAGGACCTGCTCTTCACAGTCACTGAGAGGATGCCCCATGAGTGGAGTGAGATTGACCCCAGATGCCCACTGTGGTAACCTGTTCCTGCGTAACTGACCATTTCCAGATTTGTACCCTCTCCTGCTGCAGTTCCTTACCTCTTCAACCAGAGTCTTCCTGGGATTGTCCCTGCTTCAACTCTACTATCTGTTCCAATGTGTGTCTCTGAGGGTTTGGTTTAGAGAGACCCACAGTAAGGTAGCCACAAAAGTCAGGTGTGTGATATCCAAATATGAGGTGGAAGCAGATGGATTGTGATGGACTCCATCTTCTGGGGTTTTCAGCCTTGCATTACAGAGCAACTTCAGTTCTGAAGGGCAGGGGCTCTGTCAGCCACTCTCCTGCCGTCAGGCCCACGAGCACTGCCCTCCTGGAGGCCCCTGCCCCTGCCCACATGTGCCGGGCGGTGGGCAATCTGATTGATCTGGTGTGTCTGGGCTGAGGAGGGGAGTTGAGTACTTCTCCCTGGGAGGGATTTTCAGCTCATTTCACAGATGAAATCAATCAGATCTAAACCGCATTCACAGTGGCCATGAGAAGCAAACCTGAACAGCAGGGGTCAAATGGGAGACTTCCTTGCTCCCTGTCCGTCTGGCTCTACTTTGGCGGTGGGGGCCACTGGTCCTGGGGCTGGGAGGAAGTATGCTTACTTACAAATAGGTGTTATTGCAGAGGCTGGTCCACTGCTAGAGCAATTGGTCAGCACTGGGCAGTCAGACTGGGCAGATAGCTCTACCAGCACGGGTGGAAGAGGCGGACCTTAAATCATGCCTATATACATTTCCTTTGTCCTTTGGACGCCACTGGCTAAGCAAGAGGACAGGGTGAGGGCACAAGAATGCCAATTAACAATGTGCAGGTTCCCTTTGCTTTCCTGGGTGACACGGAGTCTGGTAAGAATCCATAACAGGAATGGCATGTTGAACGGCCTTTTCTGGAAACAGCTTTGATGAGGAGGTTAAAGCCTTTGGCATTCGAGTTGTAAGGTATCGCAGTTTGCTTTCTAATTCTGTAATAAACATCATGGTGGAAAGAAAAAAACCATCATGGTGAAAAGCAACCTGGGGAGGAAAGGGCTTATTTGTCTTATACATCCCTCATCTCAGTCCATAATTGAGGAAAGTCAAGGGGGAAACCTGGAGGCAGGAAGCGACCTGGGGGTCAGGTAGGAATGGGGTTTACTAGCTTGCTTCTTCCTTCTTGTACAACGCAGGACCACCTGCTGAGGGGATGGCACCACCCATAGTGGGTAGGCTGGGCCTTCTCCTAAGATGATTCTAGCCTGTGTCAAGTTGACAAAAATGTATTCAGCACAGAAAGGATTTCTGTCCATCTTCGAGCTGTCCTCAGTGAGGAGAAATTGGGACATTAATCCATCTCTAGGATGCTGGGCCTCAGCTTCGCATGCCAGGAATAGCATACATGAAGGCCATGTGTTGACAGTTGCCTCTGCAGATCCCTACCTCCTGTGTCAGCCTTATCACCCTAGAGCTCACATACCCCTTTCCCCACAGCTTTGTAACTCTGGGGCTCAGACTGAGAAGCTGATTGAGGAACAGGCATCCCAGATCCCTGCTAACTTGAAGATGATCATCTCCTTAGAATCATTGACTTTTGAAAGCTGTGGGCTGGCAGGGAGGAAACCACTGCTTCCTTACAAATGGCTGCTCTTTGCAGTATCTTTACAGTTCCAGGTAGGCTAAGAGGAAAGGCTTCTTCTACAAAGAAACAACAGTGTTCTGAAAATTAAACTGTGAGGTCCCAGAGTTAGTGATCTTGAAACATCCTCAAAGCACAATTGGACCAGCTTAAGTGGTGGTCACATGACCTAAGTCCAGCCAATCAAAATGTGCAAATCTGTGTGGGAGAAGGAAAGAAGTTGCTTTTCCAGTTGCTGAGAAGATTGGATATAAGCCTGGAGCTTCTGGCATCTGTCTTAGCACCATGAAGGAAAGGCTCACCTGAGAATAGAGCCTTCACAAAACAGGGAGAGGTGGGGAAAGGCAAGGCTGGATGACATTCCTTAAAATCAGGATTCCAACAGGGCCTCAGGCCAGATCTAAGCATGGACCATAATGTGCTTTTTGTTGTTATTTTGTTTCTTAATGAACTTTATTATTAAAAAATAACTTGCAAATAAATAAAAACATCATATAACAAAATTAACCTTACCCCAAATTTATACAGTTCAATGAAATGCTACTTTTAAATATTCTTGTGTTTGTTACTGGTTTGGGGACAGACACTGAAAGCTCAAAAGTCGCCCATCACATTGCAGCTGTGCCTTCAGGAAAATGCATTGCACTCTTTGCAGTCCAACCAAAACTCCTTTGCTTCCTTCCAGTCTTCATCCTAAGAGATAAGGAAACAGATTGGATCTAGAGTTTAAGGGCCTTAGAGAGGAGCAGAAAACACATCCTAGGAGTCACTTCCCAGCTAAGGTTCCAAAGCTATTGTCAAAGGAGTACATGCAAATGTACACATTAATTAATTCATGCTAATTAGACACTAGAATGTGTAGGAACAATATGGTGTAGGAACACAGAGATGAGAGATCGGTTCTGATTGAAGATACCTGGGAAGGGTTCAGAAGAGGAGTGGGTATTCAATGTTGGTTTTATGGAATGGGTAGGACTTGAGAATGAAGAAATCAATGAATTAACACAGTGTCACACATTTATATCATCTATAATGTGCTTGAGTTCCATGTATGACACTGGTAATAAAAGTCTGAGGGGACCATAGACATAGGGACCATGTCTTCTCCAGACTTCTAATTCCAATTTAGTTGGGAAGATAATGTATGCTGATCACTTATAATGGGAGTGTCACCTAGGGAAGTGTCTTACATTTGTGTGCTTTGGTTTGAATGAGAATATCCCACACAGGCTCTGACTATTGGGCAGAGGTGTGGGGCTGTTTGGGGAGGCTGAGATGTGGCCATCCTTAGGAGGAGTGCATCACTTGAGGGGCTTTAAGGTTCCAAAGCCTAGGGCTGTTCCTAGTTAATCTCTTTGCTTCCTGCTTATACTTCAAGATGTGAACAGGCCGCTTCCTGCTCTAGTTCACATGCCTCTACTCAGTCAGCATGAATTCTAATCCCTTGGAGCAATAAGCCCAAATAAACCCTGCTTTCTATAAGCTGCTTTGATCATGAAGTTTTATTAAACCAAAGTGACTAATACAAGTGCTGAAGGAAACATGGAGATTCAAGAGGAGAGTCAGAGAAGAAGGTCCTTCTAAGAATAGAGAACAAGGTTAGGCGATCTTTAGAATTGGAGAAATGAAGGACATAGATGAATACCTTCAACCAAGAGATAGTTCAGTGAAGAGGGAAGTTGTTGGTTGCATCCTGGAGACACTTTGATGTTGAATTAAAGATTTGTGTTGTTATATGACAGGTGATGGAAATCCACTGGAGGTAGTGACCTGATCATGCTTTGGGAAGATTAATCTCACCAGAGGAACAGTTACTAAGAGGAAGGAAGTAGTTTTGCCAGCCGATCCAGGACCAGGGAGCTGCCACAATGCCAGTCTTGCTCTTGAATGGTGGCAGCTAGCTCTCTCACACAGTAGATGGGGAATGTGCTTTCCAGTATTTCTGGCCCCATATTCTATAAAAGAAATGTGGTAGTTTGAATGTAATTGGCTCGCATAAGCTCATAGGGAGTGGCACTATTAGGAGGTGTGGCTTTGTTGGAGTGGGTATGGCCTTGTTGAAGGAAGTGTGTCACTGTGGAGGCAGGCTTTTTGGTCTCATATATGCTCAGGCTACTTCCTCATGTTGCCTGTGGGTCAAGATGTAGGACTCTCAGCTCCTTCTCTAGCACCATGTATTCCTGTATACCACCATGCCATACCATGATTAAAATGGACTATATCTCTGAAAATGTAAGCCACTCAAATTAAACGTTTTTCTTTTATAAGAGATACCATGGTCATGGTGTCTCTTCACGGCAATAGAAATTCTAACCAAGACAAGAGAAAGGATTATTTCTTTTTATTTGAGATCATTCTGGAGAAGAGCACTGTCTGGTCTAACTTGGGTCTTGTGTCTATCTTATGAACAATCAGTATCAGGATGGATCATTGTCGTAACTACCTACCCTCAGCAAGGCCCAGCCAC
>CABHPH010126132.1:0-10055 GCA_902168325.1 Peromyscus nudipes
CTGCAGAGCTAGCCTAGCCTACAGAGCAAGTTTTGAGCCAGAACAGCTTAGAGCAAAACCCTATCTCCAAACAGACTGACCTAGAGCAGTGGTTCTCAACTTCCCTAAGGTTGTGACCTTTAATATAGTTCCTCATGTTGTGGTGACCCCCAACCATAAAATTATTTTCATTGCTACTTCATAACTGTAATTTTGCTGTAACGAATTGTAACGTAAATGTTTTCCAATGGTCTTAGGCAACTCCTGTGAAAGGGCTGTTCAACACCTTCCCCAAAGGGGTCACGACCCACAGGTTGAGAACTACTGAACTAGAAAGTAAACTAATTCAAGCTGAGCCAACTAGCTTTCTCCCAGCTGCAGCTCATCTGTAGTGGCAGCCTCTGCTGTTGCCTTTGATAAATTCCTAGAATGTGCCACTGATGGCTGAGTCAGGGCCCTCGATCTGCAGATGAGGGTGTGATGAAGTATCAGGTGGACTCATCTGGAATGGGATGATTCAAACAATGTCCTGTTTTGAGATATGACTCTAGGCTTACTCAGAATGTTGGCGTTCTTCATGCACTTGAGGTATAATTCACTTGCATCTTGAAAGACTGTTTCATGTCTAACAGCAGACTTAGCTCATTCTTAAAGTGCTGCTCCATTTTTAAAGAGAACTTGTTATTTCAAATTAATCTCAAAATGATCATGATGGAGAAAAGCAAACTTTATTGGACTTTATTACATTATTCTGAATCATGTAAGGCAAAGAAGAGGGAACTATGTTCTGAAATTTAGGACCTTTAAAGGTCTGTGAGTCAGGGTTAAGAGCAGGGTAGCTGCCTTACACAGTTAAGATCAAAGGTCAAGCCTATCTGTCCACAAATCCTTGGTAACTTGATTTCCACACAGGAACCTACAGGACAGGGGTTCCAATAACTCCTGTCAAATCCAGCTTCCCCAGCCTCCAACCCTACTTAGCTGATCATCTGTTTGATTCTCTAAAGCCACCTGAAACCCAGCATCTATCAGATTCTGAACACCTCCATCCTTTTGATACAACCAGGGTCCCAAATAGAACCTATCTACACAGATTAAACCAGAATCTCCCAGAAATCAATCTCTCCTATCTACTTAAACACTAATGTAGAAATGGTCTAAGCTGTCAATTTCTCACCAAACCCTCTTTACTTCTCTATTTCAAATCTCAGATGAATTGCCACGGTATCTGGGATGAACCAAAGTTACAAATCCTAAGGGACGCTCTCTAAGAAGTACACTGTACTAGCCTCTATCCAGGGACCTCTTCGCCTGAGTTTTCAGCACTAATCTCCCGTGCTGATCAGCTCATTTTCCTTAAATTTGAGGCCCAAGATGGAAAAATGTTCATCTGTCGTGTCTTCAGCCCTACAGGGCATAGTGCAGACCAAACACTTGGCCAGTTTCTGTAGAAAAGCCTGCTTTATCACACCTCCTGTGGACTGCTTTTCAGTGTATCTTCATTGACAGTGCCTTAACTGCCTGTTAATCCACTTTGGTCTTTCCCAGAGAAAATATTAGGGATAGTTTCTAAATGAACATAAGACTTAACTTACTAGTCAAATCTTAAGTGTAAGAAGAGAAGAGAAGCATCTGCCTGAAATGTCAGATTGACCTGGGACTCTCTAAACAAGCAAACAGAGCGCTGATCAAACCCTGTTGAAGGAGCCTTGAGAAACTAGGTATGGTGGCCCAGACCTCGATTTCAGCACTTGGAAGCTGAGGCAGGATGATGTGAGTTCCAGACAAGTCTGGGATACAAAGAAAAGGCCCTTTCTAAAAAACAAACAAACAAACAAACAAACAAGAAACCAAATTATCTATTTTAATCAAGTACTTTTATAGTGCAAATGTAATAAACTAACATGCCTCTGACTTTTACACTCAAAACAAGATCATTACATAACACTGCAGTGTTTCCCAAGTGAACTTTCATTTTAATCAAATCTACAAAGCATTTACTGGGATGACATAAATCTGACAAAGCCACAGACTTCTATCAAGCAGCATCAGTGTAGTATAAAAAGTAAGTAAAGGAACTCAATAGCCTTCTCTCAGCCTTATCAGCAGCCACGTTCCTGGGAAAGGACCTACATACGTAATTCCTTGCCAAAAACCGGGACTCTACACCTCTGAAGACCCTTTGCAAGAAACAGTGTGCCTGTGTCACTCAGCAAAGACCTTTACTGAGGGAACTGTGGGTTAATGCATTCCTTTTTTGGTTTTTAAGGAGACTGCAATAGAAATATATTAAAGATAGCCTCAAATATCCAACAATCTTCTAACTTACATTTTAAACCAAAGTTGTAGGAATCTACAGGTCTTTATAAAGAACTCTCTTCACAGCACAGCTGTAGTTCACGCTAAAACACAAAAATGTTCCCTTTGTGTTATAGCCTTACAAATAAACATAATATATGTATATATATGAAAGCTCAGATTCTGCATCAAGCATTATTCAGTCTTGCCTTTTGATATAAACATGAATACAGGCAAATTTGCAAAGCGTTCACTTAATAGTTTAGTTGATGAAACGTAGAGGGGATATGCGTTCAGCAAAGGAGACTCTGCAGCTTTAGCAGTGTCCCTGGCACTCCGAAGCTCAGCTGAAGTCCCGACCTGTGAGGACGAGTGGAGCCACGAGAGTCCAGAGGTAGAGGAGGAGGCACACCCAGCTGGAGCCCATTTTGACCCACACAGCTAGCCACTTGCTGGATACTTTCTGGAATTTGGCATCAGGACTAAAAAAAAAAAGAGTAATGGGGAAAAAAGCTTAATATTGCAAAGCTGAATCCCTCCCATTCCACTCACCCTGGCTAATGCCAAGAAGCCCCTCAGTGAGACTTCCCTGCTACTATTAACCCTAACATGGTTCTAGTAGGGACTTGAGAAGCTATTTTCAGTTATGGCCAATGGACTCTGCCTCTCAAACATCATTTTTCCTTCTTGCTAACATGAAAGACCTACCTATTCTCTCAGCAAGGTTATTCTGTACCATCTGAATTACTATAATTACTAACAAAATGAAAATGGCCTCCCCGAAATGGTCCCTGCTTAGGACATTTATTACTTTGACCAGAATACTTTAATATGGCCTCTCTAAAAGCACAGGGAAAAAAAATTACCAATGTCAGGTCAAATGGCTTTATGTCATGATTTTTCTTCTTGAATAACTCATCTAGAAAAGCTACCAATAATTTGAACTGCAAAGAATTCCTACTAGGTCTATTTCAAGCAGGGCATGTTGACACATGCTCTTACTCCCAGCAGTTAGGTGGCTGTGCAGAACCAGAACAATGGCAAGTCTGAAGCTAGACCATCTGAAGCAAACAAAAGGACTGCAGAAAAGGACACTGAATACAGACGGCTCATTCTCTGAGACACAGAAGGGTTCTGCAATACAGACAATTCACACAGATTTTACAGGCATTCCCAAGGGCCGAGTGTTCTGTCTTTGTGCAAGCCTCCTACCTGTACCAGCTGGTTATGGTCATCATGATGTACAAGGAAGCACAGCAGAGCATCAAGTGGAATAAGGAGTAGTTATACTGCACCCCCTCCTTCTCGTTGTCCACAGCCCGACGAGGCTGTCCTTCTTCTTCATCACTGGCTCCATTGGTGGTATCACCAAGGATAACACTGTCACTCCCAGAGAGAGTCAGCTTGTTAACTTGGCTATTGCTCGAAGTACGGATGCTGGAAAGTAATCCCAAGAAAATCACATCAAGAGGGGGTCATTTGAGATGAAATGATGCCTTTGGTCCATATATGTATAGGTTATTTCTGGGCTGTTCCCACTTTGGACTAGAAAGCCTGATGCTGAAAGCCCTGTCCAAAGTTACTACCTGCTGCTTATTAATTACAGGATGGTACTCTTAGTAGTTGCTACTCCATGACTCAACTCCAGAAACACACTGCCCAGTGTCTCTTCTACTATATGTAAGTGCCTCTGCTATGCTTGTAATACACCACCTACCTCTTCCTAGCTAACTCACTCATCCTTCACTTCTCGGTCTCAGTGCCATGGCCTCTTGAAATTCTTCCCTGACATCACGCCTCCCCAGGCTGGGTGAGAAGCTTCCTCCCACTTCCCACAGCTCTCTAGGTGTCCTGCCCCAGCACTTGTCAATCCTGTCTTGCTTGCTATTCAAAGAACTCCTTAACATCAGCTATAGTCATCTGGATTTCCAGCAGTGCAGATGAATGAGTTCATGATTAAAGAAAAAAAAAAAAAAACAAAAAACAAAGGACAAAAACTACACGGTCATTTCAACACAGAAAAAGCGCATGACAAAATTTAGTATTTTTTAAGTATTTTATGAAAATACTAAAAGTGCCGGTGGTGGTGGCCCATGCCTTTAACCCCAGCACTCCGGAGGCAGTGGCAGGTAGATCTCCATCAATTCCAGGCCAGCAAGGTCTACACAGAAAGACCTTGTCTCTGTGTAGAAACCAAAAAAGGATAGCTCAGCAGGTAAACACTGACAACCTAAATTCAATGACTGGAATGCAGAGTGAGGAGGAGAGAAACAGCTCATTAAAGTTTTCCTATGACCTCTGAGCCATGCCGTGGACACACACCTACTCACTGAGGAGGTGAAGGCTGGAGGACCAGTTCTAGCTCATCCTCAGCTATACAGCAATGTGAAGCTGGCATGGACATGATCTCCTATCTCAACAACAAAAAGCCTAAAAGTAGCCAACCAGCCTAACTGAGGTATGGTTTGCTGATCCCTACTCTAGGCAATCTTTTAAAATATCAGGGTCAGGGGCTAGAGAGATGGCTCAGAGATTAAGAGCACTCCAGAGGTCCTGAGTTCAATTCCCAGCAATCACATGGTGGCTCACAACCATCTGTAATGAGATCTGGTGCCCTCTTCTGGCCTGCAGGCATATATGCAGGCAGAATACTATACATAAAAATAAAATCTTAAAAACAAACAAACAAACAAGCAAAAATAACCTTCATATGTGCACCATGGTGCAACTGTTGCTCCCTCAATAAACATACACACAAAATGTTTAAAAAAAATAAGTTAAGGGGGGCAGTGGGAGGAGGGATAAGGGGGGATCTGTGGTTGGTATGTAAAGTGAATTAAAAAAATTGTTTTTTAAATAAAAAAGCAAAGAAAAAATTAAGTTAAATCTATACATAAAGTGGAAGGCTACTCAAACTACAATGACAAATGACTGAAATACCATGTACCAAAATGTTATCCATGGTAACAGTAGATTCAAAAGAAGATATTCTCATTTCCAATTTTATATTTAGTCTCTCTTATTTTTCGAACCTATAAAAATAAAATTTTATCGCCGGGTGGTTGTGGCACATGCATTTAATCCCAGCACTTGGGAGATAGAGACAGGCAGATCTCTGAGTTCAAGGCCAACCTGGTCTACAGAGAGTTCCAGGACAGGCTCCAAAGCTACAGAGAGATCCTGTCTCGAAAAATCAAAAAAAAAAAAACACTTAAATTATTAATCTAATACATGCTATTGTATGAAAAAATAAAATGAGTAAAATGAGTGGGAGGATGGGTACAAATGAGTTATATCTGTGGTTTTATACTAGGGACTATTAAACTTAAATTTTTTACTTAATATAAATGAGGAAAATAACACATAAAAAATTTTGGCACAGTTATGGAGATTACACCCAAGGCTTCACATATACCAGACAAGTGCCATATACTCTGACCCACACTTTCTGCCCAAATCACTGTATTATTTTCTAAAAGAGAATTCTGAAGATCCCTATTTCCAGCCCATCTAAAATCAAGTGAAGATTTTTATCCTTCTATACAAAGGAGGAACCTCCATAAGAGCAGGGGTAATTAAGAGAGGATTTTCTGAACTCTTTTTTAATTTCATACTTTTTTTGCTTTTCAAGACAGGGATTCTCTGTGTAGCCCTGGCTGTCCTGGAACTTGCTCTGTAGACCAGGCTGGTCTCAAACTCACAGAGGTCCGCTGCCTCTGCCTCCCGAGTGCTGGGATTAAAGGCAAGTGCCACCACCGCCCAGCTGGATTTTCTGAACTTTAAGAAATACACACAGCTGTGTAAGCAAAGACATGCAAAGGACTTTTCATTAAAAAGAGCTGCACTGTTTTAATTCTTTACAATGGTTTAAAAACAAAATGTTATTCACTTTCATGAGAATTTAAAGCCCCTCCTACCCAGAACTTACCTAGAATATATAAGGCAGACAACAAAGATAAACAGTCCCCCAACATCATCCAAATTCATAAAGTGTCCGTTCTGTGATGGTGGAGCATAAGCAGGGGCAAGAGTAGTTGAATTTGCTGGAGACACAGTTGGTGAAGTTAAGTGTGTAATGATGCTCATAAGGGAGGGGTTGCAAGAACGGTCTGAAAATGGAAATGTTTTGTTACCATTAGTTTCAGCTCACTCTTGTTCCAAGAAGAATCAGAGGGCTTGCCTACACACCATTTAGCTGTGTTGTGAAACACAGGAAAGCTATGCTTAGAAGAACCCGAAACTCAGTAGTCAATACTATATTTACGTCTCAACTAATGACCTAGTTCTAGAAAAAAACAGTATCTCCAGTTTTATAAATGTCTCTTGTAACTTCATTGGTTTTGTGAGTTTAACAGGCGTGTTTTAGCTTGGTGCTCAGGTTTTCCAAACAGGAGCGTATCCCTAGTTTTATCTCAGTTACTTAAAAGGCAAATATCTGAAACCAACTGTGAACCTTGGACATTTTATAAGTAATCTATTTCCCATCTGCTCTAGCTTCAGTCTGTATGCCCACCAAAGGAGCACGTCTATCAGGGAGTTATGACATTCCCTTACCAGGTTCATTGGTCATGGCTGACCACGTGAGGTAAAGAGTGTACAGAGTGATGATGGAGGACTGCAGGAGGCCAGAACGAGTCTGATGTTCCTATGGAATCAAACAAAAACAATGCCATATGAACTGTAAGGGATGACTTTCTTCAAGTCTGCATGCTTCCCTGGGATGCACTGAACTGTTAGAAATTGAAAACCTTATTCTTCCTGACAGTTAACAGATGTCAGTTTCAGTTAGTCTACAAAACAGTTTCAGTTTCAGTTAATCTGCAAAATAGTAAGGAAGATGATGCATTTACTGCTGGTTTGCAAAGCATTTCACAATCTTGAAAACTCCTGTATATCACACAAAGGCTTTCAGTTTCTAGATTCTTTTTTTTTTTTTTTTTTTGGTTTTTCGAGACAGGGTTTCTCTGTGTAGCTTTGCGCCTTTCCTGGAACTCGCTTGGGAGACCAGGCTGGCCTCGAACTCACAGAGATCCGCCTGGCTCTGCCTCCCGAGTGCTGGGATTAAAGGCGTGCACCACCACCGCCCGGCACTAGATTCTTTATATGAAGAAAAATCCACTCAGCTCTACCACAAAATAGCTAGGTGACCCACCACTTCCTGGAAACAAACTTCCATTTTGTTTTTCATAATTCTTTTTTTCTGAATACTGTTTCCCAAACTCAATCCTGCTTCAGCTTCCAGCATTGCTGGGACTGGAGATGGACCATGTCCAGTAAGTAATTAAAAATGAGCTAACAAAAGAAAGGTTTTTTTGAGAAAGGATCTTAGGTAAGTTTAAGGCTGGCCTTGAACTCACTGGGTGGCCAAAGATGATGACTTGCACAACAGGTCCTTATGCCTCCCCTTCCTGAATGCTGGGATTACAGCTGTGCAGCACCTTGCCTGGCGCTAAGATCAAACTCAGGCTTTTGTGCAGACTGGGCAAACCTCCACCAACCAACCAAGCCACACCCAGCCCCTCGTGCTCTTTTAATAAAGTATTATTTATTTATTCTGTGTGTGTGGTGGGGGGGACTTCAAGTGTGGTCAGGAATTGGTTCTCCGACACTATGGGTTCCAGGGATGGCACTGGTCATCTGGCAAGCACCCTTATCAGCTGAGCCACCTTAGATACTTTCTCATGTTTTCTTGAGAAAGGGTCACACTATGGTTTTCTAGACTAGCCTCTAATTCCTTAAGGGATTATCACACTTCAGCCTTCTAAGCACCTGGGGCTGCAGGGATGTACCACAAACCCAGCCATTTACTCACTTTAAGAAAAAAACAAGGCTATTTGGGATTACAGGTGCATCCAACCACATTCACATTAGTTTCTTACATTTAAGATAATTCTCTTTTTTCTCCTTCCTTTCGTTTAGAACTCCAGTAGCCCAGCCTGGCCTTCACATCCTACCCCAGCCTTCTAAGTTTAGATTAGTTCTCTCACCTTTTCTTCCTCCAGATTTATTTTCAATCATATGTGTTTATGTGTCTGAGTGAGTGCACCCCACTAGTGTGTGGGTACCCTATGGAGGTGATGAGTCACCTGATGTGGCTGCTGGGGACAGAACTGAGTCCACTGGAAGAGCAATACTCACTGTCAGTTGCTGACCATCTCTCTAACCTCCTTAATTTTATAAAGAAGTGTATGTTGTGTACATGTATGATGTGTGCATGTGTGTGAATAGGGACAAGTGCATGCCTTGGTAAGGGTACTGAGGTCAGAGGACAGCACACTGCATCTCCCAGGCTAGCTGGCCATGAGCTGCCATGGACTCAGGTCCTCACCTCACAGCAGGAACAATGAGATTA
This sequence comes from Peromyscus nudipes, assembly GCA_902168325.1. Lineage (NCBI taxonomy): Eukaryota > Metazoa > Chordata > Mammalia > Rodentia > Cricetidae > Peromyscus > Peromyscus nudipes. The sequence goes on from CABHPH010126132.1 coordinate 8,630, forward strand.
CAGACATGCACTATCACACCCAGCTCCTCATACAAGCTTTGGGGAACAGAACTCAGGTCCCTGTGCTTGATGCTCTATCCACTAAGTCACCTCCCCATTTACTCTTAAAATGAAAGCTGAGCTTGGTGGCTCATGTCATTCCAGCACTAGCAAGAGAAGGCAGAAGAATCAGAAGTCCAAGGCCAGCCTGGGCTACAGGAGACCCTGTCTTAAAAAGCCAAACAATGAAAAACAAATGTTCTTTTCACATTTAAGACTCCTTAAGTTTTTATTTCTTTGGTTTCAGTTCTTTGAGCCAGAGTCTCACTACATAGCCCTGGGGGTAGCCTGGAACTAACTATGTAGACCAGGCTGACCTCAAACTTGCTGGAATTATTGATATACATCACTACACTACACCAAGCTTCAAGTCACCTAGTTTGGGGAAAGGGATTATTTTCTTCTATTTAGTGTTTTGTTTAAATTTGCTTATTAAGTATGTGTAGGGGTTGTAGGGGTATGTGTGCCATAGCGTATGTGTGAAGGTCAGAGGACAACATGTAGGAAGGAGTCAGTTCTCCCCATCTACCCTATGGGTCCTGGGGATAGAACTCTGGGTATCAAGCCCAGTAACAAGCACCTTCACCCACTGAGGCATCTCACCACCTCCAAGTTACCTAGTTTTTAATGATCAGGAAATGAATGACATCATGATATAGGAATTCAACCAGGCACATGCCATCAAGGAGGTCCCAAAGTTCAAAGTATGGACTGTCTGGTGAGTAACAGGCCAGCAAGGCTATTATGTGAGAGCATCTCAAAATATAAAATTAAAAAAGAAAAAAGAAAAAAATATGGGCACTCAATAACACATACCTGATTACCAAGTTATAATTAGTTTTAATTATAATTAAAAAATTATAATTACATATAATTAACCATAATATGGAGAAATATTTAAGTAGCTAAACACAGATATGAATTCACTAAAATGTTGCCTGGAACTTAAACTTAGCTAGCATTAATTCTAAGTCTTTCACAAGAGAAAACAGAAAACCATCATACCTGAATTTTGGGGAGAATGGATACAATAGAAACTGCAACACAAAAAATCAGGTTAAGGCTGATGAAGACCTTGTTTTCTGTGCAGCCATCTGGTTTGGTGTAGAAGATGTAGAGCAACACGGCAAAGATGATTGAAAGGATATAAAACAAGCTTGTAAAAGACAGCAAAGCTGGAGGAAGGGAAAACGGTATCAATTTCCACCATCCGAATAAATGACTAGAATTAAGATCAATTTTCTTCTATGCTATAAGAGACTCAATCCATTCCTATGGTGAGTAATAAGCTGCAGGAATATTTGAGATGCCAAGGTTAAAGTTTCATTTTGTTTTATTTATTTATTTATTTATTTATTTATTTATTTATTTATTTATTTATTTATTT
>CABHPH010126133.1:0-12212 GCA_902168325.1 Peromyscus nudipes
CGAAGCTGCAGGCAGAATGCCATGTTGGCAACATGGCAGCACCGCTGTGTGGCTTTGGTAGACCTTCTGTGGCAAGTTCTGAACCAAACATAGCCCAGCCTGCCCCAGTTGTCATAGGCTGAATATTTGTGCCCCCAAATACATGCCAAGACTGAGTCTCCAGTGTAATGAATGGTATTGGGAGGCAGGGCCTTCGGGGAGTGACTGGGCATATGGGTGGGGTCCTCGGGATGGGATCAATGCCCTGATACAAGAGGTCCAAATAATAGCTTGCTATTATTTGGATCCATTTTTAAACTGGAAGAGCTGGCAAACACCAGTTCGTCTAGTTCCTGGACTTGATTTGCAGCCTCCAGACCTGTGAAAAATACATATCTGTGGTTAAGCCAGGCAGGGTAGCTCAAGCTTGGGATCCTAGCTAGCCAGGGCTATATAATAAGACCTTGTCTAGAAGAAAGGAAGGTAGGTAGGAAGGAAGGAAGGAAGGAAGGAAGGAAGGAAGGAAGGAAGGAAGGAAGGAAGGAAGGAAGGGAAAGAGCCTAATAAAATTTAAAAAACAAAACAACAACAAAAACATATTGTTTTACATGGGAAATAACATTTGGCCCTAGGCCCAAATCCTTAAAAATGGAATTTCAGTGAAAATTTTCTAGGGGCCTAGAGGGCCCTAGCAAATGTCTGTGCCCATGCTGAACTCCTGCCATATGCCCAGGGCAACCCCATCCCTGGGCACCGCCTGACACTCTCCCTATAACTGCTCTTTGTCCTTTTAAACACTAGGACCATGTTTAGAAGCCATAGCAGCTGGCCTGCTGGTCTCCAATGTTAGAGACATGGCGGCCTCTTTAGAAAGTTTCCAGAGCACTGTAGATACAGCACATTTTTGCTGCCAGAAGTCCTGAGAAGGGATTGGGGGTGTGGCTCAGTGCCAGAGTGCTTGCCAAGCACGCACAAGGTCCTAGGGTCAATCCCTAGCACACACATGCACACAAAATCAGCAATCCTGTTTTAATTTTAGATCCCAGTCACTGACCTGCTGTGTGGACTTGTGTGAGTCACTTCGAAAGAGCCTCAGTTTCCCCTCCAGAGGAAGAAAAGGGGACACTATCTGTCTTGTAGAAGAAAGTCACTCATTCAGAAGTGTTTATTGAGTGTTTTTTGTCTACACTAGTGGCATTGGTGAGCTGGTAAACACCTCAGCCTTATTATATAGCTCATGGTTTCATGAGAATGACAGACAGAAACCAAGCAGGTGTGTGGGAATGAAGAGAAGGTCATAGGGCAGGGCAGGGTCCCCTGAAGAGTGTAGCCAGGGAAGTTCTTGGGGGTGGCATTCCAGCAGAGCAGTGAATGAAGCAAAGGACTGAGCCGTGAGAGCATTGGAGAGAGAGAAGTCGAGGCAGAACAGAGACACCCGCAAATAGCTACAATCGGAGGTGGGAGCATGCTCGGTGTGCTTGAGAGAAGGTGCAGAAACTGTGGAAGCTGACAGGAGAGAGTGATGGAGAGGGACATGAGAGCAAGGGACAGAACAGGCCACACTGTGCCATTTCCAGTGAGCCCCCCCTGTGCTGGGTGTGCTTGCCAGTGAGAAGAGGGGTCAGGTGTACCCTAAAGCTACTTTCCTGTCCATGACCCAGGTCTGGAGCCGGCAGGCGCCAGCCATGCTGCACTTCTGGTGGAGGACCACCAGGTGGAGACTCTGGGTCATGTTTCTGCCTTGCAGATGGTTGACTCGGGGCTTTGTTAACACAGACAGATGCTGGGCTGGCCCCTAGTGTTAAAAAAAAAAAAAAAAAAGATCTGCATGTCTAAGACTAGTTCAGGCACTCTTTGAGAGTTTTGGGTTGGAGCCCCGAGGCAGAAACCTGAGGCACTTTCATGTCATCATATTGGAGGTGTCTGACTCAAACACTGTCTTGCTGTTTTCTCTGTCTCTGTCTCTCTTTCATTTTATTTTGTTTTTATGTGTATGAATGCTTTGCCTGCTTGCATGTCTGTGCCACTTGCATGCCTGGTGCCTGTGGAAGTCAGAAGAGGGAGTCTGATCCCTTGAGACTGGAGTCACTTATAGCCAGCCAGCTGTGAGCTGTTATGTGGGTGCTGCAAGTTGAACCTGGGTCCTCAGGAAGAGCAAGAGCAGCCAGTGCTCCTAACTGCTAAACCATCTCTCCAACCCTTTCTTTTTGTCTTTTTTTGAGACAGGGTTAGCCTGGAATTTGCTATGTACAGCAGGCTGGCCTGGCACTCACAGAGGATCCGCCTGCCTCTACGTCCTGGGTGCTGGGATTAAAGCTGTGCACTACCTACTCAGCTATCTGCCCATTTACATGCGGAGTAAAATACAGACTTGGTGGCCTGGCTTTGACTCTTGGGAAGGAGACGAGAACCGACTCCTGCAGGTTGTCCTCTGATCTCCACACACTCGCTGTGACACACACCACTGAAGTGAGCAAGTGCAAACGAAAAGAAAGAAGGTGCCAACAAGAGCCTTTTCTCCACACCAGTTAGCAGTTGGGAGCATCTGGTGACAAATCTAAGTCCCACCCCTTGCCATAGTGACACTGCCTCTTTTTTATAATAGCTGTCCCCAGCCTAGCTGGGATCAGAAGGTCCTCACAGGACAGGCAGATGCACGTGGAACACAGGGAGGGGTTGCCAAGCAGTGCTAGCAGGGGCAGGTGGGTACAGGTAAGGGGGGGGGCAGGACAGAATCTCCAGGCTGCCATTCAAGGGCTCTGTGATCAATCCCTACCCAGCACTAGGATTACAGATGTGTGCAAGCACATCCAGCCTTTAACGCTCACTTTTCAATGGAAAAAATTAAAAATTAAAATTGACGGTACAGAGATGTCAAGTAACAAGAGGAAGACTTCTCAGTCAGCCCGTGGCAGAACTGGGGCTGGAGCACAAATGGTCTGTACCAAGATGGCCTCTTGGCCAGGTAGGTCACACAGAAGACCAGAGCTGGAGAAAGCTCTGGAGGGACCTGCATCTATGTACCAACCTTGCCTGGCTTCCGTGCCTCTGATGTCACCTGGCGTGGGCTGGAGGTGAGGAGGAGGCTAGAGTGGGATGCTGAGCCTGACAGAAGCTTAGCCTACCCCAGAGAGACTGGTAAGGAGGGCATGGATGGAAGAGCCCTTCCCCTCGTAGCTGAGGTAAGTAATAAAGGACACAGGAGACTGGCACCAAACTGAAGCAGAGGAGAGAGGTTGGGTGGATAAGACATCTGCATGGGCGGAAGCTGAGTTCTGGTCTCAGGGGAGAGGTTAGGGATGGGATTAGGTAGGCAAGCCCCTCGCTTTGGGTTTCATGTCCCACATCACAGCTTGTCCAGCTTTGATGAGTAGCAGGGCTCGGAACTGTGCAAAGGGGTTTATATGATAGATGTGGGCTCCACTGGTATAAACCTGGCTCCAGGATAATGGCAGGACATGTATTAACATTCAACTGCTGTCTGTGGATGGTGCATAGCTGCCAGGCTGGACTCCCAGAAGGAAACCTTCTCTGTGATAGAGCCTCAATCCTTCAAGCAGTCTCCTTTAGCATGGACAAAATGACAAAAAAAAAGAGCCTGGAAATGTAGTTGGTTACTAGACTATGCCTAGTGTGCACAAAGCCCCGGGGTTCAATCCCCAGCATCATTTAAACTGAGTGTGGTGGCAAATGACTAATCCTAGCACTTGGGAAGTGGAGGCAGGGGGATCAGAAGTTCAAGGTTATCGTTGGCTACATAGAGAGTTCAAGACCAGTCTGGGCTACATGAGACCCTGTCTAGAAACTAAGGTTCAAAGTCATCTTTGGCAACATAGTGAGTTTGAGGCCAGCCTATAGGATCCTGAGAGAGAGAGAGAGAGAGAGAGAGAGAGAGAGAGAGAGAGAGAGAGAAGCATTTCTATCACTTTGATGCAGGGAGGACTTCTCTTACCAGATGCCATTGGATCAGAGACCAGAAGAAGGGGGTGCAGCAACTATGTGCATCTGGGTGAAGAGTGTTTGGGGCAAAGGGTACAGCCAGTGCAAAGACCCTGAGGCAAGAGAGGTTCTAGCAAAGAGGGAGAAGGGCAAGCCACTGACGCCCTGTGGGTGGAAGGCGAGTGATGGAGGATGTGAGGGGCTGGTGCTCAGGGAAGGCGGATTGTGGAATATTCCTTTACACTGTGTGAATATGTGTCACTGTGGTTGGGGTAATAAAGAAGCTAACTGGCCAATAACTGGACCGGTAGAGGTTAGGCAGGACTTGCAGAAAAAAAAAGAGAGCATGAAGAAGAAGAGGAGGAAGCTCTCAGAATCAGCAGGAGATGTGCAGAAAAGATGAACTTCTTGTACTGAGAAGAAGTATCAAACCACATAGCAGAGCACAGATAAGGAATATGGGTTAATTTAAAATGTATTAGCTACCTAATAAGTCTAAGCTATTGGCCAAACAATTATAATTAATAGTAAGCCTCCGCCTCTGAATGATTATTTTAAAAGTGGCTGAGGGCTGGGTAGTGGTGATGCATGCATGCCTTTAATCCCAGCACTCGGGAGGCAGAACCAGGCAGATCTCTGTGAGTTCGAGGCCAGCCTGGTCTATAGAGTGAGATCCAGGACAGTCACCAAAACTACACAGATAAACCCTTTCTCAAAAAAACAAACAAAAACAAAAACAAAAAAAAAAGTGGCTGAGGGACCAGGAGAGACAGAAAAGCCTCCATTTACAATGGGTTAATTTAAAATGTGAGAGTTAGCTAGTAACAAGCCTGATCTATTGACCAAGCATTTATAATTAATATTAAGCCCTTTGTGGTTATTGGGGAGTGTGGTGGTATTTGTAATCTAAGAAATAAAGCTTGCCTGAAGATCAGAGGACAGAGCCAGCCACAGAGTTAAACACAGAGGTCAGGCACATACCTTTTATCCTAGCACTTAGGAGGCAGAGATCCCTCTGGATCTCTGTGAGTTCAAGGCCACCCTGGGCTACATTGAGATTGATCCAGTCTAGGAGAGAAACAGAGCCAGGCAGTGGTGGCACATACTTTTAACCCCAGGATCTGGGAAGCACACACACCATTAATCCCAGCACTAGGAGGGTTGAGATAGAAAGTGAAATGGCTGGGCAGAGAAAGGCAGATAAGGTGTGAGGAGATAGGAACTAGAGGCCCTTTTGGCTGAGGACTCAGAGGCATTCAGTCAGAGGATCTGAGGAGTTGGGAAGGTGGGAAGTGGCTGTGGCTTGTTCCTTTGTCTCTCTGATCTTTCAGCATTTACCCCAGTATCTGGCTCCGGGTTTTTATTATAAGACCATTTAGAATTCCTGTTACAGGGGAGTGGGCTGATGGGACAGCAAAGTCTGCCCACAGTGGAGCATACAGGGCCTTAAAAGCCACTGTAGGACCCTGGCCAGGCTAACATGCACGCCTTTGATTCCAGCACTTGGGAGGCAGAGGCAAGTGGGTCTCTGTGAGTTCAAGGCCAGCCTGGTCTACAGAGTGAGTTCCAGGCCAACCACAGGTTAGTGAGACCTGTCTCAAAAAATGATATTAAAAAACAAGAAAACAAAAAAAGGCTGCTGTAGGGATGTTAGTTACTTCCCCACATTTATCTGTGTGGCAGGGAATGTGCACATGGCACATGTGTAGGATCAGAAGACAAATTTCTGCAGGGAGTCAGTTGATTCTCAACTTCTACCATGTGGTTCCTAGGGATTAAATTCTTGTTGTCAGGGTTGGTGACAATTACCCTTACCCAAGAAGTCACCTTGCTGGGCCCCCTATTTCTCTATTTAAAAAAAAATGTTTTGGGGCTGGAGAGATGTTCAGTGGTTAAGAGCACTGGCTGTTCTTTCAGAGGACCCTGGTTCAATTCCCAGAACCCACGAGGCTGCTCACAACTGTGTGACTAGTTCCAGGGGATCTGATGTCCTCTTCTGGATTCTTCAGGCACTGCATGCACATGCCATACAAACACACGTGCAGGCAACACACCCATACACATAAAATAAAATAAATTAATTAAAAAATGTTTTTTGAAACAGTATCTCACTAAGTTGCCTTGAACTCACTTTAGTCCAGGCTGGACCTGAACTTTTGATCGTACAGACCATCAAGGCTTAGTCATGAGATGGGAAGAGTTTGAACAGTGAGGTTTTTTTTTTTTGTTTTTGCAGTTTCTGATGTATTCTGATGAGACAGGGTTTCTCTGTGTAGCCCTGGCTGTCCTGGAACTCACTTTGTAGACCAGGCTGGCCTCGAACTCACAGAGATCTGCCTGCCTCTGCCTCCCGAGTGCTGGGATTAAAGGCCTGTGCCACCACTGCCTGGCTAAAATTTATTTTTTACTGATGTATTTAAATTTGTTCACAAGAGGGTGGGGCAGAGGACAACCTGCAGAGTCAGTTCTCTCCTTCCACTACATGGGTTCTGGGGATTGAACTCAGGTTGTCAGCCTTGGTATCAAGTGCTGCTCTGGGGCCATTGACCCCCACAGTCACCTCTCTGGCTCCCTCCATTGTTTGAGTTTTTTTTAAGTGAGGTGAAATTCATACACTATAAATTCACCAAATATACAAACCAATGTTGTGTAGCTATCTCTTAAGGCTGGGTAACCATATCCCTGTTTAGTTCTGAGACGCTGTTCTCACCCCTGGAGAAAGCACTGTGCGATTAGGTAGATAGCGTTTTAATCTTCATTTCGCAGAGAAATAAACAGAGGCACCGACAAGTAGTGAAGAGCCCCCTGGTGTTGGGCCAGGAGCTGGAGCAAGCCGGTCACAGCGCTGACTGCAGCCTAAGGGTGACTTGCCTAGGACAGGCTTGAACTCTTCCAAGTACTCTGAGATGGCAGCCCCAAGGTGCTTCTGGGAAGGGACAATCTGAGGAACATTTGAAGCTGGAAGGGAGAAACAGGTCTGGGGATGCGGTTCAGTTGGTAGTGTTAGCTTGCGTGAACAACGCAAAACGAAGGAAGAAAAGAAAGAGTCAGCTGGCTGAGCTGAGACTCTGCTCCCCTGCTAGGGTGGCACAGCCCGAGAACGCGCTCTGGTGCCATCTTCCTCTACCTGCTGACTGTGCAACCTTGGGCAAGACCCTTTCTCAAATTTTTTGCCCTTATTTATTCATTTTAAAATTGTAGGGTATTTTATTTTGTACATGCACAGATATATGCCACAGTGCTCATGTGGCAGTCAGGACAGCTTGCAGGAGTCAGTTCTCTCCTTCCACGACATGGATCCTGGGGATGGAACTCAGATCTTCAGGCTTCACAGCAAGCACCTTTACCTCTAAGTCATATCATTGGCCCCTCTTTTTAAAATTATTTTTTAGATTTATTTATTTTGTATATGTAAGGTTTTTCCTGCATATACGTCTGTGCACCATGTTTGTGCACTGCTCAGGGAGGTCAGGAAACGGCACCAGATTCCCTGGAACTGTAGTTACAGAAGGTTGTGAACCACTGTGTGCGAGCTAGGAACTGAACCTGCCAAGTACGCTTATCCACTAAGCCATCTCTCTGGCTCTTTTGACTTTAAAGAATTATTCATTCATTTATTTATCTATTCATTCATTCATTCATTTATATGTGTGTGTGTGTGTGTGTGTGTGTGTGTGTGTGTGTGTGTGTGTGTGTAGCATGGCATGTGTACAGAGGTCAGGGGACTTTTACCTCACCAAGGCAGAGTCTGTCTTGTTTCTGCTGCTGTGCTGTATACCCCTTGCTAGCTGGCCGACGAGCTTCTAGATGATTCTCCTGTCTCTGCATCCCGTCTCACTAAAGGAACGTTGGGGTCACAGACACGTGCTACCACATCTGGCTTTTACATTTTTTTTTATGTGCATGCTGGGGCTGTAACTCTGCATGTCATGCTTATGCAGCGAGCAGTTTTTATACAGAGTTTCTGAGCACCCCCACCCCCACCCCCACGCCCATGCCTTTGGTGTCTTTGAGACAGAGTCTCACTGCTTAGTCAGGTTACTTGAAACTCTTAATCCTCCTGCCTCAGCCTTTGCAGTGTTGGGATCACTTATCTGAGCAACCACACCTGGCCCCAGAGGCCTCTTAGATTTAGGTTTAAAATGTATTGTAGGCTTTTCCAGTGAACTCTGGACATGAGGCCCAGCTGCTGGCTGATGAACCCAGCCTGCTCCTTTGGCAGCTGTGAGGGGCTCAGAGAGGGATAACCCTTCACACAGCTGCTCAGGCTCTGCATCTGGAGCTCCCGCTTCGTCCCCCGGCTGGCCCTGTGTGGCCACCTCTACCTGGATTCCCATTCCATACTCCCATCCCTACCACTCTCTTCATCTTCTGGCTAGGTCTCTGTGGCGGGGAACCTATCTCTCCCTGGCATGGAGTGTTTCAGACATGAAAGTCAGGACTAGCACGGGCTGATGTGACACAGCCAGGAGCCCCAGGTCCGGGTGGAATTTGCCTAGACTGCCTCCGATCTTCCATGAGCCACATCCCAGTCTCTGAATCTGTTCTCTCCTCCCTAAACTGGAGATGAATGAAGCTTTCTGCAGTCAAGCAAGTTCAGAGGAATCACTTTTCCCTGGACAGGGGTGGGGGGCAGGGTGGAGGAAGGGGGGCGTCTCCAGGGAGAGGGGTCCTCATTGACTTCATGTACTAAGCACACAGTTTGGGAGCAAGGGTGTGAGTGCAGACCAGCATGTCACTCGGCTTGCTTTCTGTGTTTCGGGAGTGGGAGAATGGAGCAGAGGACACCCATGCAGGAGCTGCTGCCCAGGGCAGGGTGGAGGTCAGATAGGGAGGAGCACTGGAGGGCTGTGTCTGTGTGGTTGGCAGGGCAGGAGCAGGAGGCCTTGAAGAGGTCTTCCACCTCTTGGCTGTGGGAGAACACACAGAAACCTCACACATCAGCTGCTATGCTGGGCCCTGCCTGGCCACATTTAGACCCCCATTGGAAGACGGGTAGAGAAGGCCACAAGAGCCACCTTCTGACTTGGGTCCCAGAAGACCTTCTTCTGGCAGCTTGACCTTGCTGGCACCCCTCCCCAGTGTCACTGGGCCCCCTGAGACAGAGACAGACGGAGAGATGTGTGAGGATAAGTGCGTGCGTGCCTGTGGATCATGAGTGATCCCTTGCCCTGGGCCAGGCAGCTGGACTAATGGTCCATTTCCCCTGATCCGAGACCTCTTCTGGGCCCCCAGCTGCCCTGATGGGCCAGGTCACCCCCCTCCCGAAGGAGCCCCTTGTCACTCCCCATTCGGCTTTCCTTGTATTGTGTGCACGGCCTGGTTCCTCGAGGAAATGGGGCGGCTGGTGGTGCGGGGGCGGCCGCCAGCAACCCCACCCCCTTCCCCCCATTGTCATTCCTGGCTTCTCCCCTAGCCCCTGCTGCACGCTCTAAAAATAGACCTGCATAAGGAGCAGGCCCCACCCTTGAGCCTCTGCTGTGGCTGAGGTTGCCAGGGGCAGAAGTGCCCTGGGGACCGAAGTGGCCTTCCGAGTGACCAGGGTCAAAACAAGTAATGACTATGTAAGTTTAGGACACGGTTTCCCTCTCTGTGAGCCTTAGTGTCCTCCTCTGTAAGTAAGGACAAAGATATCTACCTGGGGGCTATCAAGGCTAGCTGGGTCAACCCAGGGCAGCTGGGTCAGGAGGTCCCTGTGCTTGTCCTGTCCACGGGTTGGTGCCTGTGTCCTGAAGAGCCTGAGGAAGAAGGGTCTGCAGGTGTATCCCCCGCATAGCCTCGGTGGCTGTCAAGGACTTCTAACCCCCTGGAAAACCTTGGCAGCTCTTTGCTCTCTGGCCCCTGACATTGGTCAGCTCATATGAGACCATGCAGCCTGGCAGGGACTCGAACCAGCCTGAGGACTGTTTTTTCCGCTTTAAGGATCTGCCTCGTCCGTCTGGTGACACTGAGGACTTCCTGGCTGGGATAACCCTGCCTTCAGTCCACAAACACATGATTCACCCGAAGGAAGAGGTGTTCGGTTAAGGTCTGGGCTGGGGGCTGGGTGGCTGTCCCCAAGCGTTTGCCTCTGTGCAGCAGCCCTCAGGTGGCAGCATGGCTGCTGCCTTTGGTCTTGTTCATGGTAGTGGCGATGTCATTCTGTCTCCTTCTCTTCCTCTGTCCTTCTGCTTTTTAACTATGAAAATTTACAAACACGGATTTTTGTATTTATCGTGAGTGTTCGTGTGTGCAGACTTATGTGTGCCTTGGTTCAAGGGTGGAGGTCAGAAGACAATTACAAGAGTCAGTTCTCTTCTTCTAGCACGGGGATTCTGGGATTCTAACTACAGTTATCACGTTTGATGGCAAGCACTTTGAACTGCTGAGTCATCTTGCTGGCAAAATGGATTTTTTTTTTTTTTAAGATTTATTTGTTTATTATGTATACAACATGTATGACCAGAATCTTATTACAGATGGTTGTGAGCCACCATGTGGTTGCTGGGAATTGAACTCAGGACCTCTGGAAGAGCAGTCAGTGCTCTTAACCTCTAAGCCATTTCTCCAGCCCGGATTTTTTTTTTTAAAGCGAAGTTGGAGTTTATTAAGACTTTCAATCCAGATTCACATATGGGCATTAAAGGGCGATGCCCACTGAAGGCATGGGTGCAAGCTTCTCAATAGAGTAGCACGCAAACAAGGATTTATATATATATAATATTTATTTGTTGTGGGGCAAAGTCTCACCATAGAGACCAGACTAACTTCATACTTGCAGTAATTAGTCCCCTTGCCTTAGACTCCTGAGCGAACCACCACCTGGCTCAGATTTTTATTGACGTGCTTGGGTGTTTGTTTGTTTGTTTTGTTTTAAGACAGGATTTCAAATGGCCCAGGTTGTCTTCAAATTTGCTGTGCAGCTGAGTCTGGCTTTGAACTCCTGATCCTCCTGTTTCCATCTCTTAAGAATTACAGGCATGCACCACCTGTACCTACTCTTTATATCATTTTTTTTTGAGTAAGAAATAAATGTAGCTCAAGCTGGCTAAGAATGTCACTATGTTTCTGGGGTAGCCCAAATTTGTGGCCTCAGCCTCCAAGGTGCTCAGGTTACAGGGGTGAGCCAATATGAGGAAGGGGAAAGAAGAATTAAAGGGAGAAGACGACAGCTCCTAAGGGGTTGAGGTTTTTTATTACAGTTAGAAGGGAGAACGCAGGTGGAAACAGAGGCATCTGAGAGAGTCCAGAATGGACATGATGGACAGGCAGACTGGACCAGGCCTTGTGAGGAGAGGGGGAGGGGAGAGGAGAAAGTCAGGAACCAAGAGCTTTGGGCAAGAGGCAGAGACGAAAATGGCTAGGTTACACAGGAATCAGAAGAGTTGAGGGAAGGGAATGCCCAGCCCAGTCCCTGAGCCGGAGTTTACAGTAGGGTGACTCTGTAATGTAACAGGTACCAGAGATGCTGGGAGCACCTGGCAGCCGGCCTCCACTTTGATATGTTAAAGGGACCTCAACTGCTTGTCCCAGGTTTGAGACCTGACACACACCTCGTGCAGCATGGCTTCTTTTATATCAGAACCGCAAACTTGTAGACCTACTCTGCTCAAGGTTAAAACTTTACAAGTGTTTGTGTGTATCTCTGTCTATCACTTTAATTGTGGGTTCCAGAGAAGGAATTGGGATTTTATCAGTAATTAAGTGTCCCTCGAAACAAATACCAACAGACATTAGTATTGTTCCCCACAGCATCCTTCACGAACCCCAGGACACTCAGGTTTGTCTGCAGTGCTTGTATTTTTGGGGTTTGTAGGGGATACCTTGTCACCTCGTTGGTTCTTTTCATTTTTTTTTCAGTTTGATTTTCTTTCTTAAAAAATGTATTGGTTATTAATGGTGTGTATGTGTGTGTGTGTGTGTGTGTGTGTGTGTGTGTGTGTGTGTATGGGAGAGAGAGAGAGAGAGAGAGAGAGAGAGAGAGAGAGAGAGAGAGAGAGAGAATAGGAGCCACAGCGTGAGTGTGGGGACAGAGGGTTACTTTCAGGAGTTGATTCTCTCTTTTCACTGTGGGTTCCAGAAATCAAATTCCCATCCTCAGGCTTTGCCCAGTGAGCACTTCCACTCACCAAGCCACTTTGACAGCCCTATTTCCCTTTTCCTTTCCTTTCCTTTCCTTTCCTTTCCTTTCCTTTCCTTTCCTTTCCTTTCCTTTCCTTTCCTTTCCTTTCCTTTCCTTTCCTTTCCTTTCCTTTCCTTTCTCGTTTCCTTTCCTTCCCTTCCATTCCCTTTCTTTCTTTCTTTTTTTCTTTTTT
>CABHPH010126134.1:0-25955 GCA_902168325.1 Peromyscus nudipes
CCTCATGGTATTGGTATAAAAACAGACATGTTGTTCAATTGGAATCAAACTTAAGACTAAGACATAACTGAGTGGTCACCTGTGGATAACTGATTTTTGATAAAGAAGACAGAGACACAATGGAAAAACAAAAGCATCTTCAACAAATGATGCTGATCTAACAGGATATCTACATATGGAAGAATGCAAATAGATCCATATCTATCACCCTGCACAAAACTCAAGTCCAGTCAAAGACCTCAACATAAAGCCAGTTACACTGAACCTGATAGAAGATAAAGTGGGAAATGGATTTGAACACATTGGAAATGGAACAACGTCCTAAACAGACACCGATAGGGACATGCTAAGATCCACAATTAGTAAATGGGACTTCATGAAACTGAAAAGCTTCTGTAAAGCAAAGGACACCATCAATAGGACAAAATGGACTCCTACAAAATGGGGAAAGATTTTTACCAACTCCACGTCCAAAATAGGACTGACATCCAAACTATGTAAAAAACTCAAAAAATTAGATATTAACAAATGAAATAATCCAATTAAAAATTGTGGTAGAGATCTAAACAGAGAATTCTCAATAGAGGAATCTCAAAGGTCTGGGAAACACTTAAAGAAATGTTCAACATCCTTAACCATCAGGGAAATGAAAATCAAAACTACTTTGATATTTCATCTTACACCTGTCAGAATGGCTTAGATCAAAAACATAAGTGAAAGCTTATGCTGGCAAAAATGTGCAACAATGGGACCACTCCTCCATTGCTAGTGAAAGCACAAATTTGTTCAGCCATTGTGGAAATTATGATGGTCCTCAGAAAATTGAGAATCCATTTACCTCAAGACCCAGCTATACCACTCTTGGGCATATAACCAATGGACACACTCCATCCTACCACAAGAACACTTCTCAGCTATGTTCACAGCAACTTTATTCATAATAACCAGAAACTGGAAACAGCCTATATGTTCCTCAACTAAAGAATGGATAAAGAAAATGTGTTGCATTTACACAATGGTGTACTACTCAACTATTTTAAAAATGACATCATGGAAATTACAGAAAATCCACAACCCTGAGAGGCTAAGTAACAAGGAGGGCTCTATGATGATGCATAGATCTTCTTTGGAGGGGGACATAGAATAGATTTTTCAGGTGAGTTAGGAGTGTGTGGGGATTGGAACTGGAGGGATCATGTGGGGGCACGAGGATGAACAGAGAGAAAGAGTATGGGGAGAAATAACTGGAATTGAGGGAAATTTGGGTGGCAATTTGAAAACCTAGTGCAGTAGATATTTCTTGAAATCTATGAGGGTGACCCTAGCAAGAATTACTAAGGAGAATGGAGAGTCAAGACTGACTATCTTCTGTAACCAGGCAAGGCTTCTGGGGTTGAGACTGGTAAACCAACCTAGCCATGAAACCTTCGGCCTACAACCTGTCTTGCCTATAAGGTGTGTTGGGGCAATTGGTGGCTCAGAACTTATGCGAGTAGCCAACCAATGACTGATCTAACTTGAGGCCTATACCATGAAAGGGAGTCCATACCTCACACTGTCTAGATGGCCAGGAACTGGAAGCTGCATAACCTAGAGACCTAGCGTAAAAGCAAACATGACTAGCCAAAATTAATAAATGAATAAATAAATAAATAAATGTCAATGAAATGATTCCTAATGATATTCTGCTATACTCATAGATAGATGCCAAGCTCAACTGTCATCAGAGAGTGTTCCTCAGGCAGCCAAACTTTAGCTGGAGCTCAGAGAACCTCACACAAGATGGGGAGGAAAGATTTTAGGAGCCAGAGGGCTCAAGAACAACAGGAGAACATGGCCCACACAATCAACTAAGCAGGGTTTATAGGGGCTCACAGAGACTGAAGAAGCAATCACAGAGCCTGCATTGATCTGTGCTAGGTTCTCAGCATGTATGTTATGGTTATTTAGCTTGTGGATTTGTGGGAATCCTACCATTGGGAGTAGGGATGTTTCTGACTCTTTTGCCTGCTTTTGGGGCTCCTTTCCTCCTACTGGGTTGCCTCATCCAGCCTTGATATGAAGGTTTGTGTCTATTCTTATTGTAACTTTCTATGCCGTGTTTGGTTGATATCTGTGGGAGAACGGCTCTTTTCTGAAGGGAATCAGAAGAGCAGTAGATCTTGGGGAGAGGGGAAGTAGGATGGGGGGGTTGTGGGGGGAATGGAAAGAGGAGAAACTGCAGTTGTGATGTATTGTATGACAGAAGAGTAAATAAAAAGAAAGAAACACATGCCCTGAATAAAAGTCAGACTTCTCAACAAATAATTTTAGTAAAATAGCAGATTTACCTGGAGAAGAATGGAATTAGATCCATATCTTTCATTCTTCACAAAAGTAGATTTAAACTGTGTGTTAGCTAGTTTTTATGTCAACTTGGCAGAGGCTAGAGTTACCTGAGAGTTGCCTGAGAAAAGGGAACCTCAATTAAGAAAATGCCTTTATAAGATGGGTCTATAGGCAAGCCTGTAGGACATATTCTTATTTAGTGATTGATGTGGGAGGGCCCAGCTCATTTTTGGTTGTGCTCTGAGTTCTATAAGAATGCAAATTTAGTAAGCCAGGTAGAGCCAGCCAATAAGCAATATTCCTTCACGGCTTCTGCATTCGCTCTTGCCTCCAGGTTCATGTTGTCTGAATTCCTGATCTGACTTCCCTTGATGATGAACAGTGATGTGGAAACATAATCAGAATAAACGCTTCCCCCGACTCAAGTTGTTGTTGTACATGGTGTTTCATCATAGCAATAGTAACCCAAACTATGACAGAAATTGATACCAGTATCATGGGGTAATGCTGTGACAGACTTGACCATGTTCTTCTGGGGGCAGGATTATAAAAGGACTTTGGAACTTTTGGCTAAAAAAGTAATTCAGTGTTAAGAACTCAATAGAGTGTTCTGTAGGATCTTAGAAGACAAGAATGTCAAGAGTGGCCGGGCAGTGGGGGAGCATAATTTTAATCCCAGCACTTGGGAGGCATAGCCAGGCGATCTCTGTGAGTTCAAGGCCAGCCTGGTCTACAGAGCAAGATCCAGGACAGGCACCAAAACCACGCAGAGAAACCCTGTCTCAAAAACCTCAAAAAAACAAACCAAACCAAACCAACAAACAAACAAAAAAGAATGTCAAGAGCAATGCAGATGGTAAGGGCTTTGTTTGTAAAACTTTAACTTTGAGAGTCCCTTAAAGACTCTTTCACTGCTATCTGCTGTTTTGAATTAAGACTCTGTGGTCCTGGTCAACTGGAGCTGAAGGATGAGCTGTGATTCACAAGAGACCAGCATCACTAAAGTGCAATCTTTGCTTTACTGGGACAAATGACACTGGTTACCTGGGGCTGAGAAATTAGTGGTTTTTGCAAAGAGACCAGCATCACTGAGATGAAATCTGGCAATGTTTACCTGTGGTCAACACGTGAGATGTGTTCCAGAGGTAACCGAGGTTGTACATCATGCTATCAAATGAACTTGGTCATATCTAAGAGTCTCCCCGTCTGGGCTGGTTTTGAGACTTGGCATTATGAGATGCCAGAAGAGGCCACTTGTGGAGCTGCAGCCTCAGTAGCAGGATTGAATGGGTCAATCAGAGAGTTGAGGCTCGGCACCATACAGAGAGCCTGGGAAAGACTATTGGTGAAACTCAGCCCTTAGTAGCAGGTGAGCCCAGCATTTTGGAGTCACCCAGAACAAAGGGACGATCATCACCAAGGAAGGTAGTAGTGGAGGGAAAGAGTCAGCCTAACACTACTAGACAAGCTGTGTGTGCCAAGGCAAGCCCTTTGGAGGTATCTAGAAAATCGTTAGTGCATCTCAGAAGTCTGACTCTGAAATCTTAGACATTGATTTTGCTCTGTTCAGATTGTGACTGCTCTGGTTCTCTCTTAGAATAAAGTATTTGACTTAGTTTTGATAGTATGGGGGAGGGCACAGTTGAGAGGCGTTGTGAACTTTTAAGAGACTTTAGAATTTTAGAGAGATTTTGAATATTTTAAAGAGATTTTGGACATTTAAGGGTCTGAATTTTTAAAGATTATGGGACTTTTAAACATTAGAATGTCTTATACTGTTTTGCTGATATTAATGTGTAATCTTGGAGATGAACAAGAAAGGAAGGGTTTTGGTTTAACAGTGCTATGTCTTTGTATCAAATTGACAAGGGGTCAATTGTCCTGGCTAGTTTTCATGTCAACTTGACAGAGGCTAAAGACATCTGAGAAGAGAGGGTCTCATTTGAGAAAAGGCTTCCATAAGATCAACCTTTAGGCAAGCCTATAGGGCATTTTCTTAATTAGTGATTGGTGTGGGAGGAGCAAAGATTTTAATTTAAAACTGAAAAGTGCTGAAACTATTAAAGAAAAATACAGCAGAACAATTCAGGACATTGTTGTAAACAACAAGTTTCTGAATAGAACCCTAATAGCACAAGAAACAGTGATAGGAATTGGCATATCAAATTACATGAAATTAAAACCTGTACAACTAAAAAAATTCTAGCATAATGAACAGACACCCTACAGAATGGAAGAAAGATCTTTTCCATCCATACCTCAGACAAGTGCTAAATATCTAGAGCACGTAAAGAACTGAAAGATTAAATGTAAAGACTACAGAGCTAGATGGCCCAATGGTTAAGAATACTTACTGCTCTCCAATGAAAGAAATTCCAATGAAAGAGACATCATGGGGATAGGGAGAAACTGGGTCCTAGGGAAGTTCCCAGGAATCCACAAGGATGACCCCAGCTTAGACTTCTAGCAGTAGTGGAGAGGGTGCTTGAACTGGCTTACCCCAGTAATCAAATCGATGAATACCCTCACTGTCATCATAGAGCCCTTCTCCAGTAACTGATGGGAGCAGTTGCAGAGATCCACAGCCAAACACCAGGCCAACCTCCAGGAGTCCAATTGAAGAGAGAGAAGAGGGATTCTATGAGCAAGGGGCATCAAGATCATAGTGGAGAAACCTATAGGGACAACCAAACCAAACTAGTGGGAACTCATGAAATTTAGACCAACAGCTGTGGTGCCTGCATGGGACTGGACTAGGCCCTCTGCATATTGAGGCAGTTGTGTAGCTTGGTCTGCTTAAGGGGCCCCCTGGTAGTAGGATCAGAATCCATCCCTGATGCATGAGCAGGCTTTTTGGAGCCCACTACCTATGATGGGACACCTGGCACAGCCTTGAGGCAGGATGAGGGGCTTGGACTTGCCGTTACTATATGTACCTCTTCATGGGAGTCCTTACCTTTGTGTAGGAGGGAATGGGGAGTGGGTTGGGACAGGGAGGCTGGAGGGGCAGGAAGAGGGAAGAGGGGGATCTTTGGTATGTAAAATGAATGAAAAAAATTCTTAATAAAAAAGAGAAAAAAAAGAGTACTTATTGCTCTCACATAGGAATTAGACTCCATTACCAACAACATATGTTGACTCACAACCATACCCTCTTCTGCTCTCCATGGTACCAGACATGCACATGGAACATAGATATACATACAAATAAAAAAAAAGTTATACACAGATAATAAAAGTAAAATATATTTTTCAAAAGATATCTGCTACCAAGCCTGATGACATGAATTCCCAGGACCAACATGGTGAAGAGAACTGACTCTCATAAGTTAGCCTCTTTTCCTATGCACATGAACAATTAATTGATATAATAAAATTTAATTTTAAACATACCCTGCCAACCAATAAATGGGCCAATGAAATGGACAGTTCTCAAAAGAGAATCACAAATATCCAATAAATACTTTGTAAAGTATTCAGCATTTCTAGCTATCAGAGAAATGCAAATTAAATCTATTTGGAGATAGCATCTCAGCTCAATCAGAATGTCCACCATTAAGAAAACATATAACACCAAATACTAGTAAGAGTGTGAAGAAAGAGGAATCCTTCTCCACTGTTGATGGGAGTATAAACTAATGCAGACATTACAGAAACCAGTAGTGACACTTCTCAAAAATCAAAACTGGAACTATCATATGACACAGCCTTATCACTCCTAGGCATACACAAAGGACTCTACAACCAAGTACAGAACTCTCCATCTCACTACAGGGATACCTGCACATCCATGCTTATTGTTGATCTATTTTCAATGGCAAGGGCATGAAATCTGCTTATTGACTAGGAGGAGACAAATGAATAGTGAAAACGTGCTACATATGTACAAGAGAATTTTATTCAGCCCTTAAGAAAACTGAAATCATGAAATTTACAGGCAAATGAATGGAACTGGAAAATATCATAGTAAGCAAGATATCCCAGACTCACAAGGACAAAAGTCATATATCTTTTCTCACGTGTGAATTCCATCCTCTAATTTTTATGTCTGTGTATCCAAGTGGGAGAAAATAGAAGTAAACGCCTGGAAAATACAATGAGGTCCATGAGACTGGTTTTTAAGATGGGTTTTAAGGGAAAGGGGTGGCTCAAAGTAGAAGGGGAAATACCAGGGGGAAAGGGTACAGAAAGAAAAGGGAAAGAGAAATGAACAGAGGGGAATTATCAAACCACGTTAAAAAAAAAAAGTTTGAAAATATCATATGGAACTCTGTTTCTTTGTAATCTAAGTGTTTAAAAATATGTAAAATATTTTTAAAATATAAGAAAGTCCCCAAACAATATAGATTATCTACATAGTCCTTGGTTGCCTCTCAAGGCCTGAGGATGGGCCCTGAAGACAACTACGAATTTAGGACACAGGACTCAGAATATTCAAGATGGATTTGATCCAAAGTCTTTTGCCTGTGGTCTAACATTAATGGTTCCAGAAAATCCTATTCAAGCTTCCAAGAGAGGGAGGCAATTAAACAGTCTCACCCAGCTGCAGCACCTATGAACTATGACAGTTACCAGCATGACAAGATATGCATAAAGGCACAATAACTAACACTCACTTATTGGTGACAACCAGCAGCTGTCTAGGCAAACTTAAGGGCCCTCAACAGGAGTACTAGCCTAGTACTAGAAACTTAGCCAGTCTCCCCTGGCAAATGAGGTCATGAACCATAGAAAAAAGCTATAATCTCCACTTTGCTACATCATTGTAATTCCTAAGTACATTTTAAATCTTCTCCCACACCCAGTTCTCTTTACAGCAAATGGAAATCACCCCAGAAAACTACAACTGGACAAAATGCAGAGATCTGCAGATCATGGGAGCCCAGCCCCAGGGAAAACATCTACACCACAGCTTCTGCACATATAGCTAAGAGATCATCCCAGAAGAGAGGGTGGAAAGATCATAAAAGCCAGAATATCAAGAAATCCACTGTGAGACTTTCTAGTCCTTTCTAGAAATGACTGTATTTAAAAAAGACCAAAAAAAATGAGAATATCAATGGGCATGTTAACATGAAAGGGGGAATTTTCAAGGGATCCACTCCTAGACAAAATCTATAGGCAATTATTGACTGCTAGCAGGAGAATTAGCCTCTCCCAGGGATGAGCCCCTCATTGGTTGTTCAATGCAGTGTACTCAGCCTTGAAACCATATGCACACCAACAACAACAGGTTTTATACACATGTGTGCGAGTGTGCATATACACATATGTGTATAACAATAATAATCAAAGAAAAAGAGGGTATCAACTTGAGTGTGGAGAGCACATGGGAGGAGTTTAGAGAGGATAATGGGGAGAGGGGAAGGGAGGGAAGGGAGGGCGAAGTGTCTAATTCTATTTCAATTAAAAACAGAAAATAAAATAAAGAGCCAGCATCTTTTGATTACGCACACACATATATATGTATATACATACACATACAGAGAGAGAGAGAGAGAGAGAGAGAGAGAGAGAGAGAGAGAGAGATCGCAGTGGCCATGTAGTAATGTCAAAAGATTGGACTCCTCTGATCAGAGTAAAGTCAGATACAAAGGTAGTTGAAAATTTGGGGAAAATTGAAAGAAGGATGTGTTTTTTTTTTGATTCTGGTTTGTTTCTAGCCAGCTTTTCTAACTTAAATTGTCCTGTTTCTCTTTAACTATGTTTTGCCTCTGGGATTTTTTTACCTTTCTTTATTCTATATATCTTTCTTTACTTCTTATTCCATGGCTGCCTGTGTGGCTAGGTAGCTCGCCTCCAGCATCCTCCTCTCCTTCTTTTCTCACTCCTACCCTTGAATTCTCTTCCTATTTATTCTCTCTGCATGCCAGCCTTGTCTATCCCTTCTCCTGCCTAGCTATTAGCCATTCAGCTCTTTATTAGATCAATCAGGTGTTTTAGGCAGGCACAGTATCACAGCTTCACAGAGTTAAACAAATGCAACATAAGAGAATGCAACACATCTTTATATCATTAAACAAATATTCCACAGCACAAATGAATGCATAACATCTTAAACTCATATTCCACAACACTTGGCTTTTAACAATTGACAATTTATAGACCCTGGCAGCAGGTCCATTAGCTTATTGATCCCAAAGTCAATGTCCCATTTTCAGGGATCTTTTTAACTAGAATCTGTTGCCAAAATGACTAATGGAAGAGACTGTTTATTCAAGTACACAGACATCAACACAGTGATACAAGAGTCTCAAAAGATCATGGGAAAATGGTACCAACAAAGAAATAAAGTTCTACCAACTCACCTTAAAGGTAAGAAAACTTAAAAGTTCTCTGACAAAATGTTTGACTAGAAAACATGAAGTTCAGTGGATGCAAGAGATAAAAATAAACAACTAAAAAATCAATAATACAATATGAAAACATGAAGAATTTTAAAGAGAAGATGAAAACCATAAAAAAAGAACCAAAAAGAAAATCTGGGGGCTAAAAATGCAAAGATGACAACAAAATTTCAATAAAGAACTTTAAGAACAGATGCTGTCCCTGGATCTCTGCATCTGCTTCCATCAGTCACTGGATGAAGGCTCTATGATGCCAGTTAGGGTAATCAATCACCCATATGATCACCAGAGTAGGCCAGTTCAGGCACCATCTTGACTATTGCTAGTAGTCTAAGGTGGGGTCATCCTTGTGGATTCCTGGGAACTTCCCTAGCACCCTGTTTCTCCCTATTCCCATGATGTCTTCATTTATCATGATATTTCTTTCCTTGCTCTCCCACTCTGTCCCTGTTCCAGATCAAACCTCCCATTCCCCTATGTTCTCATCCCCAATCCCTTGTCCTCCATTACCCCCCTCACCCCCAGTTTGCTCATGTAGATCTCATCTATTTTTCCTTTGCTGGGTGATCCATGCGTCCCTTCTAGGGTCCTCCCTGCTAGCTAGCCTCCCTGGAGCTGTGGGTTGCAGTCTGGTTATCCTTTGCTTTACATCTAGTATCCACTTATGAGTGAGTACACACCATGTTTGTCCTTCTGAGTCTGGGTTACCTAACTCAGGATGATATTTTCTAGTTCCATCCATTTGCCAGCAAATTTCATGATGTCATTTTTTTATTGCTGAGTAGTACTCCATTGTATATATGTGCCACATTTTCTTTATCCATTCATTGGTTTAGGGGCATGTAGGTCACCAGGCCGAGCTCTAGGAGTCCAGTTGATAAGAGAGAGAGGAGAGATTCTATGAGCAAGGGACATCGAGATCATGATGGGAAAATGTACAGAGACAGCCAGCCTAACTAGTGGAAACACATAAATACATAAACTGTGGGCCAATAGCTGAGGAGCCCCCATGGTTCTAGACTAGGCCCTCTGGGTTGTCAGGACAGTTGTTTAGTTTGAACTGTTTAGGGGGCCCCCAGGCAGTGGGTTCAGGATCCATCCCTGGTGCAAGAGCCAGCTTTTTGGAGTCCAGTGCCTATGGTGAGACACCTTGTGCAGCCTTGGTGCAGGGAGGAGAGGCTTGGACCTGCCTCAACTGAATGTACCAGGCTCTGCTGACTCCCCATGGGAGACCTTGCTTTGGAGGAGGTGGGGATAGGGGGTTGGGAGGGGGAAGACTGGGGGCTGGAGGAGGGAAGAAAGGAGGATCTGTGGTTGGTATATAAAATGAATAGAAAATTTCTTAAGAAGAAGAAGGAGAAGGAGAAGGAAGGAAAAGGAGAAGGAGAAGAAGAGATGCTGTCAAACAAAGTCATCAGAAAGTACCCTGGCAGGAGACAAAGTAATAAACTAGAAGAGGGTAACAAAGCCATATGGGATTTATGAAACCCTGACAATTGGACAAATATCCAGGATTGAGGTTCTAGAATCCTAATACAAAAACAAGGATTCAAAAGGCTTATACAGGCAATTAATGGCTGGACGCTTCCAAAACTGGTGAGATAAATATATATCCAGATCTAAAAGCTGAAAAAAGCCCCACATAGGTTGAAGAAATGAACAACACAATAGGTCTAGGAAACGTTATACATCACTGTGGTGATATGAAAGAAAATGGCCCCCAAAGGAAGTGGCACTATTAGGAGGTATGGACTTGCTGGAGGAATTGTGTCACTGTGGAGAAGGGATTTGAGGTCTCATATATGCTCAATCCATGTTCAGTGAGACATTTCACTTCCTGTTGCCTGCATACCAAGATGTAGGACTCTCAGCTCCAGTACCATGTCTGCCTTCGTGCCGCCATGTCCCACCACGATGATAATAGACAAAACCTCTGAATTGTTCAGCAAGCCACCACAATTAAATGCTTTACTTTATAAGAATTGCTGTGGTCATGGTGTCTCTTCATAGCAGAAGAAACCCTAAGACAGTCAGTCACAATAATACCAGAGAAAATGGAAGAGGCACTTGTTACAGTTTAGAGATGGCGCGTGCTCTCCAACATTGGCCGTGACCCTGTTCTAACAACATAAGAGACGGTGACACTTTTCTCAGCTAATTAAGTTGTGAAAAAGGATTGCCATGCTCATGGTACTGATTAATCACTTCAAGGATGTGTGATCATGAAAGAGGGTCACCTCATGAGCACCTCATGAGGGTCAATTCATGAGCACCTGCTTGCCCTTCTACTTTTCACTTTGATAAACTCCTAAGCCATCAGTGGACCTTGGGCTTCCCAACCTCTAGATTCTCTTTATAAATTGCCCAGATTCCCACTAGCAGTTTGAGAGAGCCTCGTCAAAATATTCTTTTTATTTTTATGATAGCAATTTATTCTTGCTGAAGTAATATCTCACTCTGGTTTTGATTTGCATTTCTCTGATGTCTGGTAACATTGATCAGTATACCATATGTTTGTTGATAATTTGTAGTTCTGGTATGAAGAAATGTCTAGTCAGCTCTTTGCCCACTGTTTAAACACATCACTTAGTTTTGCATCGTCAAGTTTTTTAATTTCTTATAAATTTTGGATATTAATCATAACACAATTGATATAAAAACATAGGATATAGATATGATAAGATGAAAGGGTAGATTATAGAATCTACTTTTAAAGAACAACAACTTCTGTAAAATGTTCTAAATTGCTATAGATTTCAGTTTATTACAAATTTAAAGTTAATTTTATTATACTATATGTATATTATTACTCTTGTTTAAGGTATTATGTTTGTGCAGCTCATTTAAATTGTAACAGATAATTAAAAAATAAATATTAATAATTAGTCTTCTATGACAGTCAAACTTATAGTCATGTTAAGTTTTTTAGGTATACATAGATATAATTCAATTAGATAGGTAATCTTCAAACACTTGAAAGACCTACAAAATATGACATTTAAAATGTTTTAAAAACTTAGACTTTCTTGGCAATGAGACACGTCTGCTGCTGGCAACACTGATTTACTTCAGAGAAGAAGATGGGTGTTGAAGACACTCCATATAAAATTTATCTTCTTCTTGACAAAAATAGCCATTTGGGCAAGAAACTGTTCTTGCCTGGACTGCTTGACAAAATGTTGTATAAACCAGACAGGCAGGACCCATAGGAAGGTGACCACTGAACTTTGCAAGGTAAAATGGTCCTTCAGGTTCCTGCTTCGCAGAGGAAATTGCCAGATATTCTACAAGTCACAGAGAAAAGCGAATGAGAAACTTTAGGCCTATATACTGAAGATGGATGTCCCAGAGTTACAGAGGAACTTTGGGTGACTGTCCAGGCAGGCAGCTGTCTCTGTCATTCTAGATTTTTTAAAAGTTGCTTACAATGTTCTTCCTGTTCGCTTAAATAATATTATATCCTTCTCGGTTCTTTGATGTACTTAAGGACTAGATAGTTATAATTATGGTTTTCCTTGGCTATGATAAAAAAATAAATTAGGCAGGGTGGTGGTGGCGCACGCCTTTAATCCCAGCACTCGGGAGGCAGAGCCAGGCGGATCTCTGTGAGTTCGAGGCCAGCCTGGGCTACCAAGTGAGTTCCAGGAAAGGCGCAAAGCTACACAGAGAAACCCTGTCTCAAAAAAAAAATTAAAAAAAAAATAAATTAGATGTAAAACTTCAGACTCACAAATATACAATAGATAAAACATTTCTTTAATCTTACCAAATACAAATATACTAAATATTATAACTGTAATTCTTGCTTGGTTACTCTTTTGTTATATGTAATTTTACTATGTTAAAGTTAAATCCTTCGTTTTTGATTAGACAAATAATGAGAGGTATTCTGGTGCTGTGGGATGTTCTATATGTTAAATGTGTTTCTCTGATAGGTTAATAGATAAAACACTGATTGGTCAGTACCCAGGCAGGAAATATAGGTGGGACAAGGAGAGAGGAGAATTCTGGGAAGTAGAAGGCTGAGTCAGAGAGGCGCTGCCAGCTGCTGCCATGAGAAGTGAAATGTAAGGTACCGGTAAGCCACGAGCCACATGGCAACTTATAGACTAATAGAAATCAGTTAATTTAAGATAGAAGAACTAGATAACAAGAAGCCAGCCGTGGCCATACAGTTTGTAAGCAATGTAAGTCTCTGTGTGTTTAATTGGTTGGGTCTGAACAGCTGCGGGACTAGCGGATGAGAGAGATTTGTCCTGACCATGGGCCAGGCAGGAAAACTCTAGCTACACTGTGGGATGTGCTGTATGCTGTGAATGTGTTGCTCTGATTGGTTGATAGATAAAGCCATTTGGCCTATGACAAGACAGCTTAGAGACAGGCAAAAAAATCAAAGAAAAATACAAAAAAAAAAAAGGTGGGGAGAAACTCCATCCTGCCATCAGGAAACAACATGTAATGACACACAGGTAAAACCATAACACACATGACAACATATAAATATGCAAAAATGGGCTGAGATTAAATGTAAGAGCTAGTTAGTGGTAGGTCTGAGCTAACAGCTGAACAGTTTATAAATAATATAAACCTCTGTGTGTCCACTTGGGTCTGAATGGCTACAAGATCAGGAGGGACACAAAAATTTTATAAGTGTGCCGGGCGAGCACAAAAAAACTTTCAGCTACACACAATGTGTACACACTATGAATTACTGTAAAATACACAGATGAAAGAATCAGTGGACTAAAAACAGAAGAACTATCACAAAGACAAGAATCCCATGGCTAGAGAACTGTAAATTCCTTGTTCTTAGGAACATGTGTGTGGATTTTCATTTGTACAGAAGGATGTTTGGATTGGGTACCCTGGAAACTGACTGCCATTGTTATCCTTGTTTGGAAATAGATGGTTGGAGAATTTAAAGCACAGTGTGTTGTGGCAGATTTGTGCTCAATATCTATACAATCAACTTTCTGGTGTGCCTTCCAACATCTTTGAGGCTGAGAAGCTAAAATCTACAATTTCTTTATCCCTGTCATAGAAGGCATGAAATGTGGTTTAGGCTTCAATAATTAGTTGTGGCAATATGATATATGGAAGCAGGAGTAACCTGAAGGCCACCAGTTCACCATTTCTGCTCATCAACACAGATAAGGAAGTTCTGGATGCTGCTGCAACAGTATTGGCACAGATCCCAGGAACCCATAATTAGCCTTTGAATATTGACAAGCATCAGAGTATCCAGTTTGACTTTGTCTAACAGAATCAACTGCGTACATTTCCCTATTACACTGGGTTAGTTAAAATGGTATGTGTGTTCTTAGAGCCCACATTTGTAGTAACAGTGTTGTAGACACTCCACTAAAGCAAAGATAGAAATTCTCCTGACTGGTCATTTCAGAGTTATTACATCCTGTCATCCAGGCCTCTAGTAAGTTTGCACAGTGTTTATTCCAGTATTATATCCTCTCTGCTTAAAATAGCCAGAGTTGTTTCAGATATCTTCAATACAGAACTCATTCAAACAGATGGTATGTTGAGAAAGAAGCACAATTAACCAAATTAAATGATCTCTCTGATGAAAATCCATCCTTCCTGGTCATAATGAGAACCGGAAACAGTAATGTGTTGAGACTAGAGATTAGCTCAGGAGAAAGGATGCTGACTGAATAATCAATAGATAAATATACTACATACAATTATTATTAGGTTACATAAAATTAAGCTGTGATAATGAACGATAAGTCATTTCTAATAAATTTTTGCATTTTTATTATTATATAATAAGTACAGCGAGGTTAAGTAATTTCACCAAAAGAAATAGTTCATTCTTAACTTGAAACCTGGACTACTAGCTTTGTTTGCTTTATTTATACTGATACCTTTTTGCATTTCCTATAGTTTAATAATCACAGTTGATTATTTGTCTCTTATAGGCTTCTTGCAAATGTTTATCAGCATATGGATAAATATTCATATAGACTGTTTCAAAGTACTTCCAGAAGATGGAAGTCACACAGATAAAACCCAACAGTATTAGGAGAAAATAACCTCATTTGTGATGAGAAACTAAACTTTAATTAGGTTCTGTTAAGATCAAGTATGCAACTATAAACTAAATATTTTAAAATTTATAGTTTTGTCATAACTACCAATTTTGTGGGGGTAAGACCAGCATCTTTAAGAAAGAACCAGAGATACAATGATTGAGTTTGAATGTTTCTAAATGGTGGCCCAATACGAAGGTCAATCTGGTGAGTAGGGTAAATCACGGTTTTCTCAGCCCCAGAAATCCAATCTAGAGGTAAAGTATCTAGTACAGACTTTGCTGAAATTTCTATTTCCGGGTCTTTTTCCCCCAAGGATGCTAAAACCCTGGAATTTGTATAATCTTCACACACTGTGAATACTTATAAAGTTCTATGCGTTTGAATGATTAGGGGGACAGGGGAACATATACTGACTGTGTAGCTTTGCAAATCTGCCCTAGGGCAGAATTGCTTTTCATATCTCAGTGGGATTAGAGGCAAACATCTCCCTCAAGTTGCAATTCAGAATCTATTTTCCACAGATTCTGAACCCCTTCATTGATGGTAATTTTAGCATAGAAATAATTCTAGTAGCCATAAATTGTGCATTCAAAGACAGTTCACTGTTATAACTGCAGGATTTTTTTTACCTTTCAGATACAGAAGATAATATGCTATGTCTACATGCTATTCAGTGCTATTCGGTGCTGTAAGTAATCATTCTTGGCTGATGTAATCATTCTTGGCTCCCCATGGCTGATTTCCTTTTCCAGTCCTTATAGGCAATCACCATGTGCATACATCTGATAACCAATAGATTGTTAATATTTAATTACTATATTAGTAATATAGTGCCTTGCTTGGGTCACACAAATGTAAATGTAGAAGCAAAATGTAAAGAAAAATTAGTTATTAGCATATTTTGTGAAATTAAGGAGTAAAAATAATCTTGTATAAATTGAAATCAAATTTCTACCTTAAAATGTCAGGTCAAAACATGAGATAATTAAATGTTGAGGAAATTAAAATACTGTCACTAAAGGAGAATTTATACATGATGGATTCAATAACTGTTCCTTTGCCCTAAGCTATCTTTCCTTTCAGCAATTGCTGACGGCTTACAGGATAGAAGTGAATTTTGTGAGCAAAATGCTTCTACATGCTTCAGAGCAAACAATGCTTCCTGTTTTCTTTTTCCTCTGTGTCCGCCGATAGCAGAAAATCCTCTGGTTGACTAAGATGGTGTTTGATAATAACCTTTCTCTCCATCTTGTATTACATGGAGTGTTCATTGTCTGCAACATGTAAGGTGTTGGGAGTTCCCTGCAGTCCACTTCAATTGCTGGGCCCCATCCCTTCTATATTCTCTCTGCACGCTGTGTTTTGGAAATTCGCCTTTCCAGCTAAGTAGATTGAGGTGGTACACACTATTTGCTTGTCTTGTTGTGGCAAAATGCCTGACTGAAGCAATGTTATGGAAGAAGTGTTTGTTTGGCCTAACCCAATGCCAGTCCAGTCCCCTGCCCCCGGGGAAATACACATGGGCCTCCTGTTGGCCAGCTTGTCACTTTGTATCCACAGTCAGGAAGCACAGGACCAGGAATGTTGGTGCTCAATTTGCCTTTTCCTTTCTTCCCTTTTATTCACTCTGGGACCCTAATCTGCTGGACTGTACTTCCTACATTTAGGTCTTTCCTCCTAAGAGAACCTTTGGATGTGTTTGTGGATCTCCTAGGTGATTCTAAATCCATTTAATGGCATTGATGATTAACCATCAAAATTCCACCCCTTTTTTAACTTGACATCCAAACACCAGTCTTTGCAATATTCTGATCCTGCCATCAGAGACTCATGCCCATCTCACAATGCAAAGTGCATTCAGTCCTACTTAAAACTCCCTATAGTCTTTAATGGACTCAACACTGTTCAAAAGTCCACAGTCTTTCTGATACTTAAGGCAAACTCTTAATTGGGATTCCCTATAAAAGCCTAAAAGAAGTTATGAATGTCCAATGTCCAATGCCATTGAAAATTGTTTTTTGGGATTTTTTTGTTTCAAAAAGTATAAATGGGTTCATAGCAAGGCTAAACTGGGCTAAATGGAGATCAAAACCAAGTCGGGTAAAGACTAAGTCCTCCAACAAACTTAATGTATGACATCTCCAGTTCTTAGTGGTATCATCTGGGCACCAACAGACTTAGGTAACCTTGTCATCCATTTGTACTGCTTACCACACACATAGCCTCTTCCTTGGCCCAGCTCCACTGTGTGCTTGTAGCTGTCCCAGGAAGACATCCTGTCATCCTGAAATCTCCGCTATCCCGAGATTCCCATTACATTTTAGGATTCACTTTCTCACAGCCTCATGCGGTAGCCTCTTGGGGCCTCTTTCCAGGAAATGCACATTTGCCACGTACTGCCTGGCCCTAGTGATTTTTGGTAACCTTGATGGATGATTCCAGGATCCTGTAATTCTTGCATTTTAGTTGCCTATAAAATAATACCTTGTGGATGATGTTACCATGTTCTGCGGCCAGCTTGAACTGTAATCGTACTACAATTTTAATGGTTTCTGTGAGTTTGGCTGTTGAATGCAGGATAATATTCCCTAGGTGATTGTTTACAAGTAAAAAAAAAAAAAACATTCCAATGATATTCCCTTTTGGGTATAGTGGTGTCATCTGGGCTAATAGCCTTTTGGGTATTTTTGAACTTTGAAATGAACTGCAGCCCTTAATGGTGGACTCTTGTGTTCAGAGCACTTTCCTGTTCTTCCAGAACAAACGATTACATGCAGCTGTTTTCTCTGTGCCTGCTTCATCTGTGTCTTTACACTCATTCATACTCCCTTCCTCACCAAGCTGCACATTTAAAAAAATATCTTTCTGCTCCTTCTCTCTAAAACAATGAAAAGTAACCACAGTATAGCCTGTATGTTCTGCTTCTTCAAATTTCTCCTTCAAAACAACTTAGCCCGCTACTTTGGCAATTATCCTCATTCAAATTTCTAGGACACAGATACAATGCAGGCAGATTTTTTTTTTTGGCAGAATGTAATATGAATGGCCTATAGCCTAGTTCTCAATAGAGTCCATGTTCTTTTCTGAAGCCTGATGGACTGTCCACATATGTCTCAACACTCTGATGTCCCAAATTCCCACCAGAACTGCCCACTAAGCTCAGCTTATGGCTTCTCTGACTTTTCCAGCATGAAATCACAGACTTTCCCACATTCCTCCTACAAATCAGCTCCAAGGACCTAAGAACCACATGATGTTAATGAGAATAATTGCCCTAGGTCTCAGAACCACATTTCCACATTTCTGTTCTAGCTAAGATTTTCATTGCTGTGAAAAAAATACATGAAAAGGACAGGTTAAGGAACGAAAAATGGATTTCTTTTGGCTTACATTTGAGGGTGATCCATCACAAGTGAAGTGTGGCTGTGAGAGCAGTTCTGGGTATAAGAGCAGGAATTTGGGGCACCCAGACACATTGCACTGACAGCCACAAGGTAGAGAGAAATGAATGCTAGGGCTCAGCTTGATTTCTCCATTTTTTCTTTGTTATTTAGTCCCAGATTCAGGCGGATCTTCTCAGTTAAGCCTCATTGGAAAGGCTCTCATAGACACACCTTGCATTGTGTCTCCTACCTGATTACCTATCACAGACATGAATACGCAGACAAAAGCACACATTCATTCACATCATAGACACATACACACATATACACACAGGCTTTGCCTCTCTCATAAGAATATATATCATGCTACCAGCCAAGCCTGAGGTATACATCTTCATATAAAACATTTACACTATGTTTTTCTCTTCTCTAGATATTATATAGTAGCAGAGGCACAAACTACAGCCTGCAAACCAAACAAACTCTGCTGCTTGCCCTTTTATGGTCTTTGTGGTTAAAAGGGTATCTAAAATTTTATAAAGTTGGTAAGATATTTCAAAGAATACTTCATCATATATGAAATTTATATTTACACATCCAGATATTTGACTACAAAGGTTTTTTTTTTTAATGTAATGACTTAGAAACCTAACTTGTGAGAGCACATGAGATTGGGCACTTTCAGGGTGGCATGGCGATACATGCTTTTGATCACAGAACTTGCAAAGCAAAGACAGGTGGATCTCTGTGCATTTCAGGCCAACTGGTCCCAGGCCAGCCAAGACTGTATAGTGAGACCCTGTCTCAAGACAAAACAAAACTAATTTGATAAAAAGCAAAGCAAACTCTCTGACCAGGAAATTCATTCACTGAAAATGTTTATGTATAACAGATAAACACATGAAAAATTAATCCGTGCAATTCAAAACTACGCTGAGAAGCCAGCACCTCTCAGACAACACTTAAAATGCTCGAAGTTGTCAATAACAATCATTGACTAGAAGGAGGAGCGAAGGAAATTATCGGCCACTGACGGCCTCTTTGCAACAGAGCTTGGCAATTTCTCTCTCACAGTCAACACCCCATCAACTCAGCGCTCGTGGTCCTCTCTGTTTGTGTAAGTGTTATGGGAAATTTATGACCACACAAACGCTTGTACATGAATGTCTGTAAAAAAAAAAATATGTGTGGATTTTAGGCTTAGCGTTTAGATCAAAACTTTTTAAAACTCAGTATTATCATGTCCTGGATGGCTTTAGCATTAGCTGTTGCTATAGAACTGGTAGCTTTCATGAATTCACGCAAAATTTACAAAGAAAACAGTAGTCATTCTAAGAGAAACATTTTCACAGCAAAGGTAACCCAAGGATAATTAAGATCGTGGGAAACAAGTAAATAAAATTGCTCTATATGCTTTCTGACATCAAAGCTTGAAACAAGATGTGAGAGACACAGTTACATAGAATGTCAGTAGCTGTGCTTTCTAACTTCTAGTTGCATTTCCAGCAGTGTCTTTCGGACCTCATTGCAAGTTAAAAGAAATTCCTGTACTATAGAAGCTGAGTAACTACTATTGAGAGATTTTCACCAAACCTCCAACTCCAATGTAGTGACATGCTCAATTGCAAATAGCTGATAGAATTTTATATACAAAAATTCATTAGAATTTCTATAAACGTCTTAAGTATAAAAGATTCTACAATTTTTTAAGTAGAACAAATTGTTTAATTGTAGTCATAGATTCACTACTAATTTTGTTGTTAGATCACACAGCTAATATATTTGGTGTCTGGCCTTTCACAGACAAAGTTTGCTAATCTCTGCCAGAGAGTATTTAACAGTAGTAGCCTTCTACCTAGAACTGTTTTTATAGCCTAGGGACCAAAGGAGGGTTTACTTCTACTTCCTTGGCAGTGAACTTAAGTGGCTAAGGAATGTGTTTCTCTTTTTTTCAATGGCCTATAGTTCTGGCATAAAATTTAAAAATTTGGCATTATGAAATAACAGGTTAGTTCACTTAAAATGGGAATGTTCCTATTTTCTACCATTCCAATCCATTGTGCTTTGGTAAACCTTAGTTTCTAAACAACCACAGCTCTAAACTACAAGTCTGTGGCAATTTAAATCTACCTGTATTTTGTTTCTTTTAAATGGATAGTTTATATTTACCCCTTTCCTGCTACTCATTTTAGTGAATTCTAGTATTTCTAGCTTTAATCATCAAAACGTATCCTTTTTGCCTAGCCTAGGTGTCATCAGAGGGGCTTCATCCAGCAACTGATGCGAGTAGATGCAGTAACCCACAGCCAAACATTAGGCTCAGGGAGCCTCACAGAAGATGGGGAGGAAGGATTATAAGAGACAGAGGGGTCAAGAGCACTAGGAAAACGCCACCTACAGAATCAATTAACCAGGGCTTATAAGGACTCACAGAGACTGAAATGACAAACACGGCAGATGTGTGGGTCTTCTGCACATCTGTTATGGTTGTGTCGATTGAGACTTCTAACACTGGGGATGGGGGCTGTCTCTGACTCTTTGCCTACTCTTGGAACCCTTTTCGTCCTATTGGGTTGCCTCATCCAGCCTCGATTTGAGGATTTGTGGCTAGTCTTATTGTAGCCTGTTATGCCATATTTGGTTGATATCCTTGAGGAGCAGTGGATCTGGGGGTGGGAGGGTAAGGATAGTGGGAGGAATGGAGGAGGTAAAGCTGTAGTAGGGATATAATATATGAGAGAAGAAATAATAAAGTGCATCTTTGTAAAATTCATGTTAGTAACTGAATACCCAGATCAACAGTTTACATTATTACACATAACTAAAGTCCTGTTGATAAAATACACTAAGACTAAAGAACATGCCATCATGTCATGTTTATTTTCATCTCCAAGTTGTGTAAACTGCTGAGATAAAATGCTACTTTTCTTCAACTTGGAAGCCAAATTGACTCCCAGGCAGGAAACACCTCACTCCCTTAAGACAGATAATTATACACTGAACCCCACATGAGTTCATTAATGAGTAGGCCAGATCCCACAGCATTCTTATTAGCCTAATACAGCTGTACTTGGGGTAAAAGCTATTGCACATTGGGTAAACTTGGTAATCATGAGTCTTGAGTCAAGCCAAGTGATAGGTTGGATGTAAGAGAAATAAATAAAATAAAAGACCTAGAAAGAATAAGCATTTGTAATAAAATTACTTATTTTTCTGTCAACTAATATTTTCATTATTTATTGTAGACAAAGATCAACATTTACTTTTCAATTTATTTCTCATTTATAATTTTATAAATTTTTTAGTCATTTGACATATACTTTTTCTACTAGAATCTAGGGAAATTTCTAATAAGCCTATCTTCAATATTTAACAAGAGAAATATGTAGCTAATATTAATTTTAGAAATACACCAACAGAATGTAATTTATTACTTACACTGAAAAGTCTTACAATTAAAAACTATTTCATCCACCTCTGTTATTTTGATGCTTAGAAACCTTCTTAGGTAAAGAATTTTTAACTCCATCTACTCTTTAAGAAACTGATACTTGGGGACTGGAGAGAGAGCTCAGTGGCTAAGAGTATTTGCTGATCTTCCAAAGGTCTAGAATTTGGTTCCCATCACCCAAGTTGGGCAGCTTACAAATGCTTGTAATTCCAGCTCTGAGACATCTGATACCATCTTCTGACCCCTACAAGTACCTACATACATGTGTCATGACACACACAGACATAAATAAGGAGAAAGAAATGGATGCCCACCTTCAATGATAAACCTATGAGTGAAGATTTATAATCTTCAACCCAGAAAGGAATATACTTTATTATTTTCTTTAAACCATATTTTGATGCATAGATTGACATATATTCCAGGCTTGCTTGGGACTCCCTGGGTAGCGCAAGCTGGCTTCACATCTGAACCCGCCAGGCTCATCTTCCCAAGTGCTAGGATTACAGCTGTGGGCCAGCATGTCTGAATCCTTTTTACTCTTAGTAATATTGATCTCTTTTTAAACTCCCAGCTTTCCTTCTTTTATTTTTATAATACATATGAAATAAAGATGACACTTTGAATGATTATTTTATGGTTTCTTTTAGTTTTTGAGATCAGAGTATCATTTACATGCTTTAAGCCTTCATGGCCTCTTTCAAAATCATTACATCTACCAATCTTTGGTCTCTCTCTCTCTCTCTCTCTCTCTCTCTTTTTTTTTCATTCCTTCCTTCCTTTCTTTCTTTTTTAATCCTTCTGTCATATATTACATCCCCCCTCCTCCCACTCTCTCCCTCCTACCTCCCTTCTCTTCCAGATCCACCCTACTTCATCTCTCTCAGAAAGCAGTAGGCTTTCTAGGGACATCAACCAAACACAGCATAAAAAGCTACAGTAAACCCAGGCACTTGCCATCATCACATCAAGGCTGGACAAAGGAACCCAGTAGGAGGATGCCATTGTTTGTAACAGCTGAGTAATACTCCATTGTGTAAATGTACCACATTTTCTTTAGCATTCATTGGTTGAAGGCCATCTAGGATGTTTCCAGTTTCTGGCTATTATGAACAAAGCTGCTATGAGCATAGCTGAGCAAGTGTCTTTGTGGTATAATGAAGTATCATTTATGCCTAGGAGTAGTATAGCTGGGTCCTGTCATAGATTGATTCCCAGTTTTCTGAGAAACCACCATGCCATATTGATTTCCAAAGTGGCTGTACCAGTTTGCACTCCCACCAGCAGTGGAGGAATGTTCCCCATCCTCAACAGCATGAGCTATCTCTTATGTTTTGATCTTAGCCATTCTGACAGGTGTAAGATGGAATCTCAAATCATTGTGATTTGCATTTCCCTAGTGGCAAAGAATGTTGAACATTTCTTTAGGTGATTCTCGGTCAGTTGAGAGTCCTCTGTTGAGAATTTTCTGTTTCAATTTGTGCCCTATTTTTTAATTGGATTATTTGGTTTGTTGATGTCTAGTTTCTTGAGTTCTTTATGTATTTTGGATATTAGCCTTCTTTCTGATGTGAAGTTGGTGAAAATATTTTCCCATTCTGAGGGCTGTCATTTTGTCCTATTGGTCCTATTGACAGTGTTCTCTGCCTTATAAAAGCTTTTCAGTTTCATGTGGTCACATTCATTGATTATTGATCTTAGTGTCTGTGCTATTGGTGTTCTGTTCAGAAAGTTGTCTTCTGTGCCAATATGTTCAAGGCTATTCTCTACTTTCTAAATGTCATCTTATTGGATTTTTCCTTAAATGAGTATGAAATGTCCTTCTACATCTCTTTTGATTGACTTTGGGTTGAGGTCTATTTTGTTAGCTTACTTCTTGGGTCCATTTGCTTGGAAAATCTTTTTCCAACCCTTTATTCTGAGGTAATGTCTATCTTTGATGTTGAGATGTGATTCTTGAATGCACCAGAAGCATTAGCCATTCTGTTAGCCTGTGTCTTTTTATTGGGGAATTGAGTCCATTGATATTGAGAGTAATTAATAACCAATGATTGTTCATTCTTGTTATTTTGTTGTTGGTGTTGGTAGGTACTGTATGTGTACATGTGTGTCTGTGTGTGTTCTTTGCATTTTGTTATTATGATATTATATATTACCTGTGTTTTCATGTGTGTACTTAACCTCCTTGGCTTGTGGTATTCTTTCTAGTATCTTTTGTAAGGCTGGATTTGTAGACAGATGTGGTACTTTGAATGTAATCAGCCCCCATAATCTCATAGGAAGTGAAACTGTTAGGAGGTATGGCATTGTTGGACTGGGTATGGCTTTGTTAGAGGAAGTGTGTCACTGTGGAGGCAGGCTTTGAGGTTTCCTATGCTAAGGATACCACACAGTATCTTAGTGGACTTCCTGTTGCTTTCTGATCAAGATACAGCCTTTGCACCAACTGCACACTACCATGCTCACTGCTGCCATTCTTCCCGCCATACTGATAATGAATTGAACCTCTGAAATTGTAAGTGAGGCCCCACCCCATTACATGTTTTCCTTTATAAGAGTCTCCATGGTCATGGGGTCTCTTCACAGCAATAAAAAACTAAGACAACAGATATTATTTAAATTTGACTTTATCATAGAATATCTTTTCTCCACATGGTGATTAAAAGCTTTGCTGGGTATAGCAGTCTGGGCTGGCAACTGTGATCTCTTAGAGTCTACAAGATATCTGTGTAGGCCCTTCTGACTTTTATAGTCTCCATTGTGAAGTAAGGGTGTACTTCTAATAGGTCTGCCTTTATATGTCACTTGGCCTTTTTCCTTTGCAACTTTTAATATTCTTTCTTTGTTCTATGTTTAGTATCTTGATTATTATGTGTTGCAGAGACTTTTTTCTGGTCCAATCTATTTTGTATTCTGTAACACCATATAGGCATGTCCCGTACGTAAAGAAAATTTTCTTCTATAATTTTGTGAAATATATTTTCTTGATTTTTGAGCTGGGATTCTTTTGCTTCTTCTATTCCTATTACTTTGGTTTGGTCTTTTCGTAGTATCCCAGATTTCCTGGATATTTTGTCTTATGAATTTTTTCATATTTATCATTTTCTTTGACCAATTAATCTGTTTCTTCTATTATATCTTCAGTGCCTGAGATTCTCTCTTCAATCTCCTATATTCTGCTGGTGATGCTTGCATCTGTAGTTCCTGTTCATTTACGTAACATTTCCATTTCCAGAATTCACTTAGTGTTTTCTTTATTGCTTCTATTTATATTTTCAAGTCTTGAATAGTTTCCTTCAACATTTTGTTTTCTTCTTGACTTTCTTGGCATTCTTTAAGAGATTTATTGATTTCCTATTATTTTTGTCTTTTCCTTGATTTCTTTAAGGTAGTTTTTCATTTCCTCTTTAAGGGCCTCTATCATCTTCATAAAGTTTGTTTTAAGGTTTTTTACTTGGACTCCAGCTATGTTGGGATATTCAGGTCTTGCTGTCATAGGATAGATGGGCTCTGGTGTTCCATGTTGCCCTAGTTGTTGTTGACTGTGTTCTTACACTAGCGTTTAGACATCTGGGTTTGGGTGATTATAGGTCTAGGTGTTAATTGCTGAGTTTGTCTTTGCTGGATAAGTGTTTTGTTCCTTGGCTTCTGTTTCCTCTTTGGTCTTCCGGTCTTTGTGGACTGGATTTCTGGTAGCCCTGGCACCTGGTATGACCTCTGGTCCTGTAGGAAGACTCTGTCTAAGTTGTTGGCTAGACTTCTGGTGAAGGCTAGCTTGGCCTTTGGTACAGTGGTGGGGAGGTCTCTGCCAGAGTTTGGGGTTGGAATATGGTGATGAGGGGGACAGGAATTTGGGCACTGAATGAGTGGAGGACGTCAGCTAGTGTGGGCCACCTAGCTGAGGTTTCTAAGGCAAGTGTAGTCTCTGGTCCAGTCGGGAGTCTCTACTTGAGTTGCCCCTATCTATTTTGCTGGTTTGCTTGGCCTGCACCAGTTCTTCAAACTGTCCTGGCCTACACTAGTTCTTCTGACTGCTGTGGCCTGAACCTGGGCTGCGGCTCTTCTGATGGGCTGGGGCACAGCAGCGGGAAGGGACAAAGGTGAGGTTGGAACTGGGGGGCCGGGGGCAGTAGAATGGGTTTTGGGGTACTGAATCTATGGCGTGGGGCAGTTAGGCTGGCAGGTGGATCGTTCACCTGTTCTTATGACCGGTAACATTGATCTTGATAGCTTGTGTTTCCCTTCGGTGTTAACATTTGAGGGGAAAAAGCATCAAAAACATTCTCTGATTAACCATAACTTCTTAATGCTAATGCAGTACTCACACAGCAACTTTGAATTCCTCTTCATTTACCTTTCTGTTCCACATACTGCTGTGTGTGTGTGTGTGTGTGTG
>CABHPH010126136.1:0-13386 GCA_902168325.1 Peromyscus nudipes
CACCAGAGGCCCCAGGGTCCCCTTTCTCTCCTTTGGTGCAATTCCCACACAGGTCCCCCTGGGAGCCTTTTTGTCCTTTCATTCCCGCCGGGCCGATGTTTCCTTTATCTCCCTTGGGACCAAGTCCACCTGAAATAGAAAAGTAAAATAATGCTTGAGAAGCATATAAACTTTGACAGGATGCTATTACCATAGACCTAAAATATTAAAATAATACCAACCAATGAGACCTGTAAACCCAGTTCTTGGCTCAGTAATGTCTGTTTCGAGGAGTCATTAAATATAGTGAGCAATAATTACCATGTCATGTTCTCAAAAGGAGAATAGCTAATGCTTCCAAGAAACAATAATGTTTCAGGGGTTTTCTTTCTTTACTTTTAAGATAATACAGAACTGTTTTATTCCACTAGCTTTTGCATTTGGCCTAACTCATGGAATGGCTTCGATCTCACAGGCACAGGAACGGAAATGTAGATGCTTTTTTCTGATGGCAGTTGAAAAACAGAGCAGAACACAGAACACATTTGCCTAATGTCTCAACTCCTAGACTCAACTCATGCAATGAGCACACTGAGTCATTAAAATAATGAGAATTTGAGTATAAACCTTGCCACTCCTACATTTAAAAAAGGAAGAGAGAGAGGGCTTTCTTGTACTCAGGTCCTAATGTGGTAGATTGACTTTACCTTGCTCTCCTGGTTTTCCTGGGTATCCTGGAATGCCACCTGCTCCTTGGTCCCCCCGTTCTCCCTTTAGTCCTAAAATAGTACAAGGATTAATGTTGACAAAACTATGTCATTTGGGATAAATTCAACATGTGGTTCAGAGTTTCGCCACATTCCAATGTTTCTTAACAAAAATTGCTTAAAGGTAAAACAGTATGGGAAAAGAACGTGTTGAAGGACATTAGGAATTTTGAGTTCTAGTTAATGGTGAGCCACTTAAAGGGGATTAAGAGTTGGTCCCTTCAAGCAGAACTCCTCTTTCTCACAGCCTTCATATGATTCTTCAAATTCCTCATGAAATTCCTCATAACTGACAAAAGTTGTGTATGTCTGTGCTGGTATTTTCCCTACTGCAAATTTTGAATGGCAGTCAAAATGTCTTCTTTGTTTGCCACTCACTGCTGTGG
This sequence comes from Peromyscus nudipes, assembly GCA_902168325.1. Classification (NCBI taxonomy): domain Eukaryota; kingdom Metazoa; phylum Chordata; class Mammalia; order Rodentia; family Cricetidae; genus Peromyscus; species Peromyscus nudipes. The sequence continues at coordinate 1,133 of CABHPH010126136.1, forward strand.
GATGGCCTTTCTGTATGCTGTGAATATGTGTTGCTACCACTGGTTAATAAAGAAGCTGCTCTGGCCTATAGCAAGACAGGTTATAGCCAGGCAGGAAATCCAAGAGAGATACAGGGAGAAGGGCAGAGTCAGAGCAGACGCCATCCAGCTACCCAAGGAGCAACATGCCAGCAGACCGGTAATGCCATGGCCACATGGCAATACTTAAATTATTAGAAATGGGTTAATTTAAGATGTAAGAGCTAGCTAGCAATAAGCCTGAGCCATAGACCAAACAGCTTGTAATTAATATTAAGCCTCTGAGTAATTATTTTATAAGTGGCTGTGGGGCTTCAGGACCATGGGACGACAGGACTGGGTGGGACCAAGAAAAACTTCCATCTCAACTCATCATAGAAGTTTAAAGAAAGAGAGAGAGAGAGAGAGAGAGAGAGAGAGAGAGAGAGAACCATACTCTTCCATCAGCAAAACTACCAAAAAATGAATCCAGGAATGAAAAACTACCCTTAATAGACACTGTCAAAATGGGCCATTTTCGTTACATGTTGGAATAACTTTGGTATACTCTTATAGAGCTACAGGAAACATTTATGATAATAAAAGATTTAGACATTCAGATGTTTGCCATAGTACAACCCAGAGAAATCCAACATGGGTCACTCTAGTTTCCTAGAGCTGGCTTCTCTATTATTACTTCACACAAAACCAAATGTGCAAATTTAACCCATGGGATACCAGGAAAATATCTAAATGTATTCTGACAGGTTCTGATGTTGAATGGAGTGAAGGACCAAAGCCTATTCCCTCTTCAGTAATGGCATGCTGGCCAGCTTTATCCAGCATTACTGGCTTTTTTTTTTTAACCCAGATTCACTGTGTGTCCCTGGCTGTCCTGAAATTCACTATGTAAACCAGGCCAGCCTTAAACTCAGAGAGCTCTGCCTGCCTCTGCTTCCCAAGTGCTGGAATTAAAGGCATGTGCTACCATGCCCAGCATTACTGGCATTTCTTAAGTTTATTTAAGGAGATTAATTGCCCTAATAGAAAGTATTCAGTTAGATGATGGCTGCCTAGCATTGGAGCCATTCAAGCATAGAGGTTTGGGAACTTCTTTAACTTTCATTCTTAACCAGGAGTCCACACGAAGTCTGGAAGTAGAAGGAAAGTAGAGTTGCCACTTTATAGAGACTGGCTGAATGAAATTCTACTTTGATCATTCATCAAAGCGTCTTCTTAAGAACGGCATCTTGCGGTACCTCCCCAGATTTTCTTCCACTTCCAGAAGTCTAGCTTCCGAAATGTATGAAGCATCGAGGAGGTTCATCATTCATCCTTATTTCACAGGCTCCCTGCTAATATAATTCAGCCACAAAAGGATTAAATGTTTCCAAGAATGAAAATCGCATAACTGACAAGTGAGAAGTAGCGCTCTCTTACCTAAGCATATTTTTTGAGTAATTACTTCACTGACTGTTCTGGCAGGAATGAGCTAGGCAGTTCCTGAGCCACGGGGAGGGTGATGTATACATGATATTAGACCTTCTGACATACGACACTGGAGCTAAAACACTGAGCTTGATGGATAGATGGTTTTTCTACAGGGTACCGGTATTCTCTGAGGAATTTCTAAATGTCCCAGTGAATATTAACTTTGTAGTACCTTAAAGTACCCAAAGAAAGAACCAGGCATTTCTGGGACAGAAAGCCTTCTCTGCTGATGTATTCAGAGCTACAGACTTCTTGGGCAGGCAAAGATCAATGAAAGTGTTCATAGCTACAAATCCTCTTCGATGAACAGGTTGTGAGTCAATAAAAGTCCACTTCTGCCAGGTTCCAGGCAATATAAAACCACTGCTGTATTTTAATTATTTCTTTTATTTTTTGAGATTATAATATTTAATTTATTCCGCTGCCCATCATCAATACTATCTCTGATTTCAGAGTGAGCCAAAGACAATATCAAGTTCTCCTTAACATCCAGATTTCTACCAAAACTTAATTGTACTATTAGGGAAAAAATCCATACTTAACTGGGTGTGTCTAGCTCAGTTGAAGAGTCCTTACCTAGATTGCATGGCCTCACTCCCCAGTATTAGAGTGAGGAAAAGAAGGAATAAAAGATCTCACACTGAAAGAAAGGACCCTTCCCCAGAGACCATACTTTGTAACTTGTAGTCTCTGGGTCATGCTGGTGGCCAGTAAAGAATTTCTCTTGGCATTTTTTTCTTATGACTTGTTTGCTTGTTTTGTTTTCTGTTCTTTGTTTTGGTTTTGGTCTGGGAAGCATGTTGATAGAGAGAGAAAGAACATGAAGTTGGATATAGGAAGGTGGTGGGCATCTGGGAGGAGTTGGGAGAGGGAAACACATAATCAAAACATATTGTCTGAATAAATGCAAAATAGCATAACTAAAAACAGAGTCTCTCTCTCTATTTCCCCATCCCCTGCTGGAGTGTGTATATGTATGTCACTGTGTATGAGTGAATGTGGGGGGGGGGGGGCGATTCCCATATACCTGGAAGTTTTTCAAGTGGCATGTATAAAGTTAATATTTTATGTCAAATTAATATGTGGGATGATTTATCAAATGTTTGCAATTTTGAAAACCTGCTTTCAATATCTGGCCTTTGTTTAGCAAACTGATCAGAGTCTCCCTGAGTTTGATCTGGAATGGAAATGGTTACCTACCCTTCTCTCCTTTCTGGCCTTTGGGGCCTTGGGGTCCAATGATTCCTGGGGGCCCTGGGCTGCCAATGTCACCAGTTTCTCCTTTAGGACCTAGAAATGAAGTTTTAAAATCATCACATTAGAAAAATTATATTTTTAAATTCATTAGTTCAGGGGAAGAGACAGTTATTTTATTGAAACCAAAAACTGTCAACATCCTAATGATAAAATCTGATGAGAATAAGCCATTGCAGAGTTCTAAGGGCAATATTTTTGTCTGATTTGCAATTTTGTACTACCTGAATAGATAAATTGAGCCCATTAGTACTTGTCACTATATCCATGGCAGTGATCAAATGATTCAGGGAAGCGGCACCGTATCAAATGACAAGAAATGATTATCTGACACTTAACCTCACAGGACCACACTTTTAAATTGGAAGTAAAAACACAATATCAGACACTTTGAGATTCCCATTCATCCACTCACCCATTGATTAGGAACTATTTGTGATGTTTCCTGTACACTAAAGCATCTTGCTAGGTACTAGAAATGTAGCCATCCCCACAGGGATGAAAATCTGTGCAAGATAAACATTAATCAGATAACATAAGAGAAATGGAAATTTTCCCACTACATTTGATACAAAGTAAAATAGGAAGGTTCCATTGTAAGTTAGCATTAAAAATAAAAGGAGTTATATTTATGGGGTCAGAAGAGAATTCCTTGAGAAAATAGTATTAAGCAAAGAGTCAATAAAGGAATTAGAATTTCCTAAAGTGTCTTTTTAAAAAACAGAGTCTTTAAACACCTGAAAAAAATAGCACTGTTCGTGTAAGTAGTGACCAAGCAGTATGGTAGAGATCATGCAAGTCTCTGACCTCACTGGATATTGTCTTAGTTACTGTTCTATTGCCATGAAGAGACACCATCACCAAGACAACCCACATTAAAGAGATCATTTAATCTGAGGATCACAGTCCCAGAGGGTAGTGAAATACATGATCATCATGGTGGGAAGCAGATAGGCATAGCACTGAAGCAATAAGTGAGAGCTTTACATCCTGACCCACAGGCAGCAGACAGAGAGAGAGAGACAGACTGGCTTGGGCTTTTTAAATCTCCAAGCCCAACCCCAGTGATACTTCTCCGACATGGCCACACCTCCTAGTCCTTCCTATATAGTTTCCAAACTGGGAACTAAGTTGTTGTGGAAAATTACTTTAACTAGGGAAAGATGTGTTATGTTTGTTTACACTGCATTTGTTTAACTATGTAAAGATGTGCTACATTTGTTTATGCTGCATTTGTTTAACAGTGGAAAGATGTGTTGCTTTGCCTGCCTAAGGCACCTGATTAGTCTAACAAAAAGCCGAACATCCAGTAGCTAGGCAGTAGAGGGATAGGCAGGGTCGGCAGGCAAAGAGAATTACTAGAAGAAGAAAAGAACGAGGGAGAAAAAGAGGGAGACACGTGGGGCCAGCCAGTCAGGCAGCTGCCAGACAGACAGACATGGAGTAGGACATACAGAATGAAAGAAAGGTAAAAAGCTTCAAAGCAAAATGTAGCTGAAGAGAAACAGGTTAAATTAAGTTATCAGAGCTAATGGGACAAGCGTAAATGAAGTCCAAGCATTCGTAACTAATAATAAGTCTCCATGTTGTTATTTGTGAGCTAGTTGGTAGCCCAAAAGAAAGCCTGCTACACTGAGCGTGCAACTATGAGCCCAGAGGGGCCTTTCTCATTCAAACCGCCACAGATAACACTTATTCATCTAGACAGACACTTACCTAGAACTCACTAACTCAATTAATTATTCTTTTGCAAGTTCAGTCCCATTTGCAGGGTGAAAATTGCTGTTTACTTGGAATAATTCAAGGCTAATTTCTCCAACAGTTTACCATATAGATAATCACACTCAACAAAATTACAAAATTTCAGTTTAATTATAATTAAGGCTAATGGGATAGAATGAAATAGAAATTTAAAAATTAAAAACAACTCAACGAAACAAAAAAAATCATATTCCGTAGAATTCATCTTTGGAAGAAACTATAAATTTTTAAAAGAAAACCTTTAATAAGTTGCTGGCAGCAGAGGTCAGGGCTGAAGGCAGGCTCCCCCATTTGCAGAAGAATTGCATGGAGGATGGGAATAGAGACAGACTAAGCAGAGGAGGTGAGAGTAAACAAGGAAGCCAAACACAGTCCAACGTGCAGTGTCTCCTCCCAAGGCTCAACAGGGTTCTACTTTGGCGGGAAACACCAAACACCCCTGAGCTGGCACAGGAGCATCATGCAACTGCACAAGGGGCACAGAAGAAGACTGACCACCGTCACATCTGCGTGAGATGTACATCAGGGTTGTATCCTCGTAAACACCTGAAGACTGAGCACAAGGGAGAAAGCTGGGTTTTCCAGGTGAACCGACTGATTTTGCCTCCAGTCTCTACACTGGCAGGTGCTGCAACCTCTAAGTCGACCAAATGCTCACTGAACCAGGAGCACATCACCAGGTGCAATGTAAAAATATCTTCAGTATTTTTTATAAAGATTTAGAAATGATGTAAAATTCCCCACACTTCTTAGCATGAGGCACCCACAGCAACTGAAGCCAAAACAGAAGCAAGAGATGGAGAGCTGCCTTCTGGCCATTAAATAGATCTCTATGTTTTCACGATGTTTTTTTCATCCATAAACTGAGTCTAGGAAGACTTTTAAAAGTAGGTAATGTACTATGTGATGCCTGCAATATGTGTGTTCACATTATCAAAGACAGAGATTTAATGAAGAAACATTGAAATGCTTGGACTTGAGTAGGTTTATTCTTTTCCTTTGAGTTTGTTCAATGCTGCTCTCATATTAGACTCTCATAAAAGTCACTGAGCAGATCTATTTATGTATTTGGGAATATGTATGTATATACACACATATATGTATGCAACAACAATTAAAGAAAAAAAAGAGGCCATGAATTTGAAAGAAAGCAAAGCAGGGTGCATGGGAGGGTTTGGAGGAAAAAAGAGAAGAGGGGAATGATGCAATTATATCATAATATCAAAAAAAATAAAAACAATTTCAAGAAACTGGTAAAGCTAGAACAACTGTTTGAATCTCAAGAAACAGGATGCCATTGTATCAGGCCCAGAGAATTTCACAAGATAGAACCACACTCCCTCCATATTAAGTGAGTGATAAAGGTAGTTTACAGAGCATTTACTCTATTTCAGGCATCACATATTCATCTTGATTGTATTTTCATATAACTCTGTTTCCCATTGTTGAAACTGAGACTTAAAGAATGAAGCCTTCTTAGGAAAGGGCCGTGATGGCCAACCTTCTGAGTGTCAGCCTATCCTGATAACTTGGGTCTGTAATTGCAACTAGTTGAAAAGCTGAGGTAAGAGTTAGGCAAGTTCCTGATCTACCTGGCCTTCAAAGTGATTAAAAGGCCAACTTGGGCAACTTTGTGAGACTGTCTCAAAATAAAAAGCATTGGGGCGGTAGCCTAACATGCACAAAGCCCCGTGTTTAATCCACAGCATAAATAGATACATAACATTCTCAGTCAGATGATACAACCAGTTAGATTATGACATATGAGTTACACAGACAGGCTAGGAACTTGGCACACCTCCAAAATATATGTCACAAAGATTAGAAGAGAAGCTGAAGGCCAGGAACAGCCCAGTCTCATCTGTCATCAGGTGAGACGAACGTCCTCATGCTATGGAGCTCACTGTCTTCTTCAAAATCTTGCCACCAGCTGTCTCCCTGGCCCTGACTGGGCTTTCCATCCTTCAGCAGTTTGCCAGCCAGATGAGACATGAAGAGTTCTGATAAATATGACTTCCTCAGCCTCACTGCCTTTCCAATAGTGTGTCATCGGCCAGGAAATCTTGGGGTTCTAATCTCATTCTCTCTACCCTTTAATCCAGCTCAGCATAAATAGCATATCTCCCTAAAACCCCCTACCACAAGATGAAATCAATTAAAAGCTCTGTGGGGATGCATAATTACTGATATTACAGCTTTATGCCACAGGCTAGATGCCACAAACATTATGTGAATTTTTTTCAGGGAATAGGGAATTTAAAATTGACATTCTGATCTTTAATTTTATCTTAAGTTGTCTATACCACATAGCACATAAAAGCCAGAATGCATTACAGTAAAACTGAGAGAATATTCATTATGTATATATTAAAGACATCTGAGATTTCAAAATAGTAACCACAGTGTTCAACAGAGAAAATTGCTGGGCAATGACAGTATTGCTTCTGCATTTCAATGAGGTGCAAACTGAATTTTACACTTTATTCTCCGCTCACAGCCCTTCCACTTCTAATCCTAACTACAAATAGCACTCAAAAAGTCCATCAGTTGCCACACTTTCTTGCCATGCAATAGAATTTTCATTTACCAGTTTTAAAATCAACCATAAAAAAACTCCACTGGTCATAGCCTGAGCTGCCTAGAAAACCTCAGCACTGGGACTGGAGGTGGGAGTCCCTGACTCAGTTCGGAACATCACTATTAATTCAGTAGATTTTACCCAATACAGTAGGCATAGGCCATGTGTGGGTAATAGGAAGAACTCTTGAAATATGGCTGTGATTGAGGCCGAAGAGGCTGCTCAGTGGTTAAGAGTACAGGCTGCTCTTCTAGAGCACCTGGATTCAATTCTCAACACCCACATGGTGGCTCACAGTCATCAATAACTCCAGTGACAGAGGACCTGACACCTTTTTCTGACTTCTACGGGCACTAGGCACACACATGGCCCACAGACATTCATGCAGGCAGAATACCCATACTCATATAATAAAAATAAACAAATCCTTTTTTTAAAATAAATATGGCTGTGGTGACTGAACTGCATTTTTATCTCAATATAAATATGTATCAATAACCACGCTTCCATTTGCATTCATCACATTCTTATGGGCAAGCGTCCCACCACTGCAGAAACCCTCAGAACAATTCTGCACCCCAACCCCTCCTCTCTGGGGACGTTCAGGTGGGCATTTTCAAGTACCTTGTTCTCCTGACTTTCCAGGTTCTCCTTTCTGTCCAGCGACAAATGAGCAGCAATGGCAGCAGTTCAAAAAGAAACCAGCCGTGTCCAGAGAGAAGCTTTCAAATGGAAAGAGACTGGCAGGGGCAGAGGGGTCAGTGGTGGGCTCTGCCGTGGCTGAGGGCGAGGGGCCAGTGGTGGGCTCTGCCACGGCAGCCATTTCTGTAAGGAGGGTTTCTTCTTCATCCGGAGGGAAGCCATTGGATGGCTTGAGGCCCTTCAGCATCTCTTTCCCGTCAGATTTCTTTGTAAATTTGGTGTACGGTGTGGTCTTTGCTACTGTGTCCACATCAGCCACAACCAAAATAATTAGAAGAACACAAAGCCAAGAAAATATCCACATGTTTGAGGCTGGAAGGAAGACATAAAAATATGCACAAATTATAAGTGGTCCAAGTAAAAGTGCTAATACCATCTATCCTTACATGAGAAAAATAAATACATTCTCTGAGGCGTACGAAAAAACAGCATGTGTGATTTAGAATGATATCCTACTAGTCTGTTTCCTATGTAAGTGTGTGTGTGACTTGCCATGGAGCATTTATTTAAAGTATTTATTATGAGGAGTGCTTGGCTTTCAGTTTTTCCTTCTGGTTGTTTCTTGGTGTTACATGTTCTCAAATGGTGTTCTCAATCACTCAAATTATCTTGCCAAATAACAAATATGATCTATAATAAGTGCAGCCTGACTTAATAGCTCATATGCCCTGTGGAAAACAAATATGTGTGATTTCCTCCCTGACCTCACTCAGATTTATAGGAATCAAATACATTTATATTAGAAGGAGATGAAAAATATTGAGCTGAATAGTTTATTCCAGCAAACTCAATTATTTCAGAAAAAAAAGTGCTGGTAAAATAGTCCTTAAATCTACTAGAGATAATGGTGCTGTTGTGAGAGCACTCTTGTGGAATCTATTATAATAAATGGAGAGGGAGACAATTTAAAAAATCATAACTTTGAAAACATGTTAGATTTTTCACATGCCACTTAACTTGCAGAATCTTGGATATATAATTTGGGGAGTTTTTCTGGAAACCTACATTTATCTTTGGGTATTTTAATTAGGCAAGTGTGGTTGTTCTTTTTAAGGTTTTTGCCAACGTCCAAAGGAACACATGATATAATGTTCCCAGTGAAATGAAATTGTGATAGTTCACCATTCCATTCCCCATCAACTCCAAACAGGCTGCTAATAGACAGTCCAGGATACACATGTATTTTCTCTGATACGAGATGGGGGGGTGGGGGAAGTAAAGACAAATAGTAAGAGAATTTAAATAAAAGAGGCAGAAAAGCACCAACTATGTGTAGAGCCTCCTCTACATAGCTCCACGCCATCAATCCAACCAGTTCTCAAAATCCCTATGCCAGGTAGATGTCACACAATTACTCACCATCACAAATGAGGGAACAGGCACCAAGAAGTTACATACCTTGTCCAAGGTCATAAAACCAGTACATTGCAGATCTAAGATTCAAATGCAGTTCCATTTAATTTCAAAACCTTAACTCACTTCCACAAATCATGTGGACTTTATAAGGATAGGATTAAAGAACAATAAATCCAAGGTTAGCTCAATGGAGTAGAGCTATGGAATAGAGAGATATAAATCAAAGCAGAGGAGTGATAAAGATGAGACGCTTCATTTTCAAAAACTGTGTAAAAATCCAAAAATGCTAACTTTCCGTCTGGTTGTTTTCACTGCTGTATTCATTGACTCAACTATTACTGCTGACATCGGTAATGTCACAAGGAATGAGGAATTATTTTTAATGATAGGTTGTGGTCCTGTCCTCGGGGAATATGTTTGGTAAGAAGAGATGAGAAGTGAAGAAAAGGTGAATGGCAGTTAGTTGGTCGTGCACATCATTCTAAATGCACACACACCCCTACACACATACCATACACCTTCCACCCACAAGATCAACACACACACATGGCTGGCATGCATCAGCCAGTTACAGCCATCCCCAGCAAATGCTAGACTCAAGCTTTCTCAACTGTGGGTCAGTGGGTGTGGTGGTATTATGTTCCCCAAAATATTGTACACTCTAATAAACTTATCTGGGGTCAGAGAACAGAACAGTCACAATATTAAATATAGAGGTTAGGCAATGGTAGCACACACGCCTTTAATCCTATCACTTGGGAGGCAGAAATCCATCTGGATCTCTGTGAGTTCAAGGCCACACTGGAAACAGCCAGGCTTGGTGACACACACCCAGGAAGTAATGACAGGAGGCAGAAAGGTATATAATAAGGCGTGAAGACTAGGAACTAGCTGGTTAAGCTTTTAGGCTTCTAGCAGCAGTTCAGCTGAGACCCATTCGGATGAGGACTCAGAGGCTTCCAGTCTGAGAAAACAGGATCAGCTGAGGAATTGGCAAGGTGAGGAAGCTGTGGCTTGTTCTGCTGCTCTGATCTTCCAGAGTTGACCCCAATACCTGGCTCTGGGTTTGTTTTTATTAATAAGAACTTTTAAGATTCATGCTACAAGTGGGCCCTATACAAAGCCACTGGTGGTGAACATCATTAAAAATGTAGTAATGGTAATAATGAAATAATGAAAATGGCCTGCAACAGGTCCGCTCAGGTTCCAGACGACTGTGGGTTAGGAATCGCAGGGTTTTACTGTGCGCACTGTGCTGACAGAAACATAATTGCTTAATTATGGAAAACAAAGACAATTGTTTCCTACTGTCATGTTAATCACCTAATTAGTGTGTCGTTGGATTGGATTGTGCTAGAATGTTTGATTTTTTTTTAATGCTATTGCTGTCTTGAGTTTTGTTTTAAAAAACAACATTCAATACAGTCTGGCTTGGTGGTAAGACAGAATTTCCACCAATTTCTAAACTAAACATACTTCTTCCATTTTGTACTTTGTATTTAAATAAAACAACATTCTTAGCACCGACAATTAAAATATTGGAATGTCACTCAACTCTGAAAAATGTTTGAGATCCTCTCCATCCAGCAATACCAAATATTCAGCCAAGATTTAACTCTCAATATTTACATAAAAATAGACATACCTTGCTCATTAGCATGATATTTTACTTTTGTTTCTTACAAATGGTATAAAAAAAGTATGAAACAAATAAATAAATTTTGTTATTTTTTACCAGTGGATGTTTGATCTGTATACCTGATATATATATATATGTTAAGTGTGCATAAAAAATTTCTCAGGTAAAAAGAGGTCAAAAAGTGTAAAAAGTTTAAGAGGCCTCTGTATTTAACAATAAGTTTTTTTTTTTCAAGACAGAATTTCTTTGTGTAACATCTCTGGCTGACCTGGAACTTGCTTTGTAGCCCAGGCTGGCCTCAAACTCACAGAGATCCACCTGCCTCTGCCTCCAGCATTCTGGGATTAAAGGTGTGCACCACCACACAAGCTTAACAACAGGATATTATTGACTATAAAATAACTAAACTTTCACTATTTGTACAATTGCATCCCATAAAACTATCCTTTTTCGCCGGGCATTGGTGGCGCACGAGGCCAGCCTGGGCTACCAAGTGAGTTCCAGAAAAAGGCGCAAAGCTACACAGAGAAACCCTGTCTCGAAAAAAAAAAAAAAACTATCCTTTTTCAACCACCATTCATTTAAACATCTAACAATCCTATGAAAGTTCCTTAATTAGAGAAATATTAAAAATCCATCTCCATTCCCCTGAAAATACAAACCAAGACTGGTGAGAGACCCTCTCTTAAAAATAAGGTGGAAAGAGACAGAGGGTGACATCTGCCATTGACCTCTGGCTGCCACATGCATACACACACACATGCATGTATGTCCACTCTCACATGCACATACAGCACACAGAGACAGAGAGACAGAGAGAGGGTGAGATTTCCAAACAGGTACCAAACTTAAGATACCCTGAGACTTTTATTTCTCCTGAATATTGTCTAGTCCATAAAAACTTTTTTTAAAAGAGTGTAAAGTTAGATCTCCTCTATTTCTGTGTTCCCAAGGCCAAGCTCAATGATTGGCAGATGATATCTGTCCCATAAAGGTTTTCTGAACTGCAAGAAGAAACAAGAAAGGACAAGGGGAGTAGATACGATAAAGTAGAGTATGAAAGTAGAGTATGACATATGAAAACGTCATAATGAAACCCATTGTTTTATATGCTAATTTAAAATGAATGTTTGCAGATGAAGTCAACATCACATTAAATATAGATATTGCATTGATGCCCTCGGCTTTCTCCCCTCCTGGACTCACACCCTTTGCAGTGTGAGTTTTGCACGTACAAAGAAGTAGCGCCTCTCTCCTGAGCCTCTGTGTGGCTCTGTCCTGTGACTCCAGCCAATGATATGAGGGAGGAGCTGAGGAACCAAACCTCAAGCCGACTCCTGAGGGACACACATGTGTCTCCACGTTTTTCATTTGGTTTTGCTTTGCTTGCCCTTCTGTCAGAGTGTGAACAGCCTAGCTTAATGGTCACAGGAGGAGGAGGAGGAGGAGGAGGAGGAGGAGGAGGAGGAGGAGGAG
>CABHPH010126136.1:13396-32722 GCA_902168325.1 Peromyscus nudipes
AGGAGGAGGAGGAGGAGGAGGAGGAGGAGGAGGAGGAGGAGGAGGAGGAGGAGGGACACACAGAGTGGCGCTCCCCCAGCCAAACACAACCTAGACTGGAGTCCCCACCTAACCTGAGTACATATGGATGAACCCAGTTAATACCAGCTATAACCAACTGAGACCATCTAACTACCTCCTGTCCTACACATATGCCCCTGCTGTCTACTGCTGTGTACCAAAGTACCCCCACCTCCACAGTTTAAAGCGACAGCTGTCTCATTATCAAAAGACCCTCCAGCAAGATTCTGAACCTTCAAATACATCATCTACGCCAGGGTCATATTCCAGCTGTGTTCTTGGTGTTGATAAATACAAAGAAATAAAATAATTTCAGTTGCAAGGATATGTATGCATATGCTTCATGAGTTGCAGCAATGGTGACCTTTTTTGACCTTATGTAGGACATTCTTCCCCCTCTAACCCTAGATAACTACGTAAAATTATAAGGTGAACTTGTATGTCTATGACCCAATTTTCCTGTTTGAATTTTAATTTCTTACAATGTTTCACTTAGACCAGTGTCTTATAATCTGTCCCTTAACACTTTGTGTTTCCATGCTTCCCCCCACACCATCCTTTATTCTTTCCTTCTATTCACTACACGCAGTCACTAAAAATCTCCTCTTCCAGGTACTATATCACACACAGGAGTCATAGGACAGAACATTCCTAGAGATTCTATTCCAGTAGAAACAAAAATATCAGATGGTAAGCATTTCAGACTGTGGTGGACACTATGCAGGAAATAAGTAGGGGTACTTGATAAGGAGTGGCAAGGACAGCCTGTGGGAGGAAGCAAGGAAGTATCACTAAGCTTGTAGGAAAGGCCCAATGAAGGTCACTGATGGATCAGCATCAGGGAGAGCAGAGAAAGGAGCCTAGAACCTTTAAAACGGCAGGAACAAGATTACCTTCCCAAGAGAGAGAAATGAGACCAGCACACGTAGCCCGTGTGGCCACCTAGAGCGCATCATGTTGGTGACCACCATAAAGACTTGACATCCATTCTGCAAGCAATAAGAAATCACTGAAAGTTGAAGTCAGGAGAGACTCGGTGCGACACATAGCTTTGACCCCACCATGAAAGCATGGAGAGCATAGACTCAGGTGGAAAGCACAGCTGCAGGTTCAACTCTTGTATTTTGACTCTAGGAGAAGTCTGAGAATTGTGATATTGCTTGCTATCATCTTGAGAAACCGAAGATGGCATGAAAAAACCCACTCTAATAAGTCTGTATGTGGGGAATGTCCTGAAGAAAACAGCTAATTTTTTTTCTTTTGGAAATGAAGGCTGGGGTTTAAATAGTGTGTGAGTCTCGGTGTAAAATACAGGATGAAGTAGAGATAATTGTAGTGAGTAGGACACTATAGAGATGGCAGTGTTCACATAGAGACAATACTACTGCAAGCATCCATATGACACCAGAGATTGTAGATTCTCTGTATGCCTTTTGGGAGTTCAGTAAAATCTGTTAAAGCAACTTGAGTAAGGAAAGCCTGGCTAAACTAAAGGGCTTGCCTCTGTCTTGAGACAAGGAAGGAGAGGGAAAGGATTCCTATAAGTCTGAGCCCCTGTGGAGAAACAGGAGGACCTGGGGCTTCTGTGATTCCTGATTCAAATAATTGATCAACAGTGATGTGAGCAGCTGCCACAAGGATCATTAAATCATTAACCTCACAACCATTTCAGGCGTGATCACCCTAAGGGAGAAGGCCCCACAAGAACACATACCACCAAGAGGAAAATGGAGGGGGGGCAATTGCAGCTACTGTTTTTTTTTTTTTTTAGTGTGTGTGTGGTGTGTGTGTGTGTGTGTGTGTGTGTGTGTGCATGTGTGCATGTGTGCATGCATGCATGTGTGGCCACAAGCCAGAAAAGGGCATCAGATTCCCAGGAGCTGCTGTCTGCAGCTGAAGGCTGTTGTAAGCCACCCCAAACCAGTGCTAGGAACTGACCTCAGGTCCTCTGGAAGAACAACAAGCACTCTAAACTGCTGAGCCATCTCTCCAGGCCCTGTCGCTTCCATTTCCTCCCCCTATGAGCTATGGGTCCTCTTTCCTTCTTGGGGTGTGTGATGTTGTGTTCTTAGGTCTTTGAAAATATAATAGACAGTTTCTGATAAGCTGTTTCCTCATGCCTCAATTCCTTCAGTACAGGGAAGCTTTTGGGTCTCAGGTCTCAAGTTCATTCTCAAATACATGATGTATCAAAAGAAAGGAGAAAAGACTTCATCAGCACAGATTTCTGTTTCCTGTTTTATTTGTTAAGGGCAATTCCAGAGTGATTGTAATCAGCTCTGACAGGCTCTGCACATCCCATTGTGTTGACAGAGGCAGCAAAAGCACTGTAATTTCTTTTGTCCAGTGGGAGCCTGTTTCTTCCAGTGTCTAAATAAATGAACCTATTATAAGTTTATTAAGCACATTGAATGTAACATCACATTCTACCAAGTTAAATGTGCTTTTTTTGCCTTATAAGTATGCAGTAAAATGGAAACATATTCTCAGCATTTTTCTGTCAGATGGGAAGAGACTGGCTTTGGTTCAGAATATGACATCACACAGAGTCCAGCTGCAGATGGTGATATTTCTTTCCCTCTATGCATGCTGCTTTTTTAGTTCCCTGTCTTCTCTTCCCACCCTGCTTTGAATCAAGGTAGAAGTTCTGGACCAGAATTACAAGTGGAGGTCAAGACGCACAGACTAGGGCTGTGTAGAGAAAAAGCAGCCAAGCTAGGGCAGGAAGGGACTGGTTGATGAAGATATAAAGTTACCTCTAAGGATGGCACACTGATAAAAATGTAGAATAACTTTAGGCACAAAAATAGCCCTGGCTCCACATCTCCAATCCTGAGACAGAAAAACTTTTCAAAAGAAAAACTTTTCAGAGGAAAGAACGAAATTATTATTACTTGATTTCATGAGTTTTCACTCGCAGTGATTCTGATTGTGTCTGCTGTAGAGGTTTTGTTTTCCCATTTGTTCAACAAGAAGGAGGTTGGGGAAAGGGACAGTGTGAACCTGTAATTGTACAGCTGGGTAATGAAACTGAAGTAAAATTTCCCAGCAGATAATTCCCTGGTTGTAAAAGCTAAGGGTGAAAGTGGAAAGTACATGGATTTCCCGGCAGATAATTCCCTGGTTGTAAAAGCTAAGGGTGAAAGTGGAAGGTACATGGGAACTCTTTGTTCTTCCTGATTCTTCTGTAGACTTAAGGCTGTTCTAAAATACAAAGCTTACTGATTTCAAAAAGTCAGTGACAGAACCAGATATGGGCTGCTTTGGTCCTTTATCTATCAGTTGATCTAAGTATTTGTTAGTGATCTATCAAAGTTGTTACTGCACACTTTAATTTACCATCCACAGTATGTTTTTATTGAGTTTTGGCATATTAACAGAAAATCCATGATTAAGTAAGACAGGGGTCGGTCCACGTGAGGAACTTTCTCTATGAAGTTGACTTCATTGAGTCTTTTCTATGTCTTTGGTCATAAACATTCGCACACTCATTAAAGTGTGTCTAGCTGTGTCTGAGCAGACTACTTCCCCTTTCTGAAGACCAAACAGAACACCTGTTTTGCAGTGTCCTTGCTGGAGACATTATGGGAAAGGCTGAAGATTTGCAAAGGGAGACCCTCTGAGGAAACTTAGGGATGCAGAAGTTACAAAATGAATACACCTTTTTGTTCAGTTTTTCTTTGAAGCATCAGATGGTGCTGAGACATGGTGGCAGGTTGTAATTTTGACTACCAGCAGCTGGATTGCCTAGCTTCTGAGTGGAAGAGGACCTATGTTGATTTCTTTTATACACTTACCACAGGCCCATGTGTAAGCAACTCAAATGTGAAGTATAACTACTGAAGAGATGCCTTGCAATAAATGTTTTGTTATATAAATTTTTCGGTTACCACACTTCCATTTACCAGAGACAGACAGACACACATAGAGCTAGATAAACATGTACCTTTTTTTTAACCCAGAGTCATCTAAAACTATTCTAGTCCTCAGAAACATAAACATTAGGCTAGTCAGAAGTTTAAGAATGGCAACGGAGTATCTGTGTGTGCATAATGTGTAAAGTATATCATCTATCAGCTTCTTTCTTACCAGTTGGAACCTGGTGGTCACTAAGGTAGGAGGATGCATGGGAAAACACGGGAGCGAGAAGTTGAAACGAGCAATCCATCTAGGCTTGTAAACAGTGCAGTGGGTCTTCCCCATCTCTAGGTCTCAACAAGCTCTTTAGAAGCCTCTAGGAGTCACTGCAACTCCCAGAGCTGTTTATTTCCCTGACCCATGTCATCACCATGTGGGTGGAAATCATGGAAGACCCACACAGCAATCCTCTGCACTGCCCTGGCACACTCAGCCTCACACTTGCCTCCTTTGCTCTACTCCATAACTGGCCATTGGAAGACCACATAGTGGATATGGACTCTTAAGGGAGCCCCGAGCCTTGGTCACCACCTGTCTCATGAACCTGGCATTCATTCGCACTCCCCAGGTCTGAGTGACTTATTAAAAACAAAGAGTAGGAACCAGATGAGCCAGCTCTGTGCCTTTGCTAATTCTCAAGTATTAAGAAACCTTTCCCAATAAATCCTGGCTAATCTCAGTGGGTGCTGGGGAATTAAACACTCTACAGCCTCATTTCGTCACTTCACTTGGGGCCTGTTCCAGGACCTCAGAGTCAACTCATAGGAAACGCCCTGGCTTGAGAAGCCCTTTAGAGGTCAAGGGCTCTCCTGAAAGGAGTCGAGAATCCCAGACTAGCAAATACCTGATAAGTATCAGATTTGGTATCAGCCCAGAGAAGAACAGAAGGGAGCCTGTCCCTGTAAAGCTACCAAGAGGCTAATGCATCACATGAAAAACAGCATCTCTTCCTCTCCAGGACAGCCGTGCTATTTAATACCCCCAAAGACCAAGGACAAAGAACGGCATTGTATAAGCACTGTAACTCAAGCAATTAACCAGGTAATGGTCTGTGGGGTTCATTATAGCAGAATGTCAATTAAAACACTTGGAAGGAGATTATGCACAGCACTTAGATTTCGAATCTTATAAGCTACCCTAGTAGGACTAAATTATAATAAATGTCATATCGGCACGATAGGTAAATGAAAATAAAGTTTCTTCTCTAATCTGGACCTCTGCCATTAGGCTCATAAATCCCAGAAATTGAGAAGAGCAGCCAAGTGTCTAGGCTTTATTCCACAATAAAGAAAATGGGATAAATTGTGTTGAGTATCTTCTCAGCTCCCTTTAACCTAATTAATTAATACCTGTATATTTCTAGTCAATTGTTTTTTAAACATTCTAAAATACATATGTTAGGTTTATCTTGGACTCCTGCCAAGAGACTTGAAGACTAAAGGGGAATAATAGATAAAATATGAATTTCAGGAAAAAAATGTTTCTAAGAAAAACTTTTAGGTGAGAGTTCTTCTGTTAACGACTTTCCAGGTTTATTCCCGGGGACATGGAGGGTTTGCTTTGTCAGTGGAGAGCAGACCCTACTAGAAAAACTGACTTTGTCAAACTGTAAGATAAACAACAGTGTCCTTTATGAACTTTCAGAATGCAAACTGACTTGAGCATCCTAAGAAAGGACCCTAATGATTTTTCCTGAATAATGGATGATAGGAAGACCACGATACATAAAAATTGGTTTCTGTCTTAGCAATACTCAGGTAAAGCTGCACCACAGTTAATTTTTATTCATGAATTATAAATCCTTTGCAAGAGAGAATGAAAGTAAATGACCAATATACCTACAAATATAATATCCCACTAATTCCATCACAGATAACAATGCATATTAGGTTTTTGGAATTATTCATAATTTTTCTGGAAAATACCACAAGCATAACATATCTTAAAGAAAAATATTTTTCCTCATCAGATAACTGTTAGGAAGGCAACCACACTTTCAGTGCAGCTGTGTATTGATCTATGTCGCTGTAAATGAAGCTGATCTAAACTATTATGACCTAAACAAAATTTGATTCTTAAGGTCTTGGATGCACACCATCTCCAAAAGAAAATTAATCATTGCATGCTACCAAGACCATATGGCTCCATTGTTCTTGCTTTAGAATTTGCTTTGTCTACTTTCCTTACAGACATTTACAGATTCAGTAACTTTGGAATTAAGAATGATTCTATACTGTAATCCACAGACTTCTGCATTTCAAAAATCAATACAAAAAATAGACTTAATACCAAAGAGCAAAAGTGCCTGTTATTAATTGCATACTTTACCATTTGTATTCATATTTTTATTTCCTTGAGGCAAATACTATTAATGGAAACTTTTTAAGCCTGGGATCTCATTTCAGGGGGCCTGATGGAAGATAAAATGAATCAATATTTGTAATCATCCCATACCTTATGGGTCTTCCCTTATCGTCAATCCTTCTCCTGGATCGCACACTGACAATTTCAGTTTCATTTGTCATCAGACAGGGGTCTGACTTCTTTCTTCCAAGGTTTGTCCTTGCCCAATGAGAGGTGAGTGCCTGTGTGGTAAGGGGAGTGGCAACTGCCTCCGAATCTGGAGAACGGCTCTGAAATCTGACAAAATGCAAATGTCCTGAGAATATTGGTGTCTTAACTCTGACTTGGTTGACCATTCTTCTTGGCTTACTATTTCTGTTATCTTTCATCCAAGAAACTCTGTCTTGTATGAAACGTGCTTGTTGTGTGTTATAACTTGTTATTTGGTTACTTGTGGGGCATACGGGTATTCTGAGACATCTTTTTCCCCTGCTCAAGGAGACTCTATTTTAGGAGAGCAGTCAGGTAGGAGACACACACATACTCGCACGTACTCCCCCTCCTCCCCAGTGCTGGGCAGCCTATCACCCACTGAGAATCAGCAATTCTTGGCCAAGTTCATTTCATTTTTATTAGTGTAGTTTTGACAATTTCATACATGTATATAATATATTCTAGTCACCCTCTTCCTCCTGCCTTCTCTTATGGCCATCCTACTCCCAATAAGCCACCCACTCCTCCCACCAAGTCACCATCCAACTCTTATGTCTTTTTGGTTTTGCTTTGGCTTTGTGACCCACCCTAGGCATAAGCAGGGCCTGCTGTCATTAGCATTGGTGTGGCGTTGTCTACCAAAGCATAAGTAACTCAGCAGTGGCTACACTACTAATATCAATGCCTTCTTCTCCCTCAGCAGACTGAGACTTCCAGTAGCTTCCCTGGGTGGTGCTGGGCCCCATAGGCCCCTTCCTAATCTCTGACTTAATGTTTGCTGGTTTAGTTTATGAAGAATCTGTGCCAGCAACTACAGTGTCTATGAGTTCATAAATGCCACGGCCATAAGGAAGTGTTTAACAACCCTCCTCCCAATTGTCCAGTTCTCACATTCTTTCCACTCCTCCTTCTACCTCTCCTTCTTCTACAATGTCCCCTGAGTCCTGGAGGGGGTGGTATGGGTGTGACTTTTAAGGCTGGGTACTCAAGAGTACTTGGGTCAACCATAAGTCTCTGCATGAACTGCCATTACTACGAAGAGCAACTTCTTTGGTAAAGGCTGAGGATGCCATGAGTCTGTGGGCATAAGCATAAATATTTGCTGTTTGAGAGCATGTCAGTTTAGCAAAACAAATGTAGAGGGTTCATCCCTGGTGCCTCTGACTTTGCCAGCCATGGGACTTCAACCAGGTTCCAGTAGTGGTCATAAATTCCCTCCGTCCTGTGGAGTGGGACTCAGATGCAGTCAGAAATCAGTTGGTTTTCCTGATCATAGTTGCACCACTACTGTGCCAGTGGGAACATCTTGCCCGGTAGGTTGCCACTGTAGCACGCAAAGTCTAAAGCTGAGAAAGCTCCTTGCTGACTTTTCTCCCCAGCTGCCCACAGAGCAGCCTCTGCCACCATGCAAGCTATCCAGCATGGAAGGAACATTCAGTGCAGTTCCAGTATGGCTTCTCTGTGTTCTGCAATCAAGGCGTGTGTTCTCTTGTCATTTAGTTCCAGTGGGCAACCAGGGTCAATGGTTGAAACCTGTACAGTTTGAGGAATGAGGCTCTGCTGTCTTTCTTGGACAGATTCATTTCCAAAATCATATCTTTGTCCTTATTCGAGAGTAACCATGTTACATTCCCAAGGACTTATAAATTTTAAAAGTACTGTTGGCCTCTGATGGAACATTCATTCATGAGATGCCTTTCTAAGGCATTATGCTAGTGTTTATGAGAACCTCCCAAGCTGCAGAGCCTATTCTAGGGGTTGTTCATAGAGCAGAAGGAAAACCCACATGGTTCCTGTTTCCACGGAGTTTATAGCCTCATAAATACAAACAAGAAGGAAAGAACAAATATGAAATAGTGAAGATCAGATACTAAAAGGCTAATAAGCATCACGCAGAGGCTAAACTAAAGTGAACAGAGAATGAGTGGCTGGTGTAGGCTGCGTGCTGGGAGGGAGCCTTTGAAACAGGTTCACCTTTAAACTGTTACAGTCTAAATAACAGAACCACAGTGGTGGGGGGGACGACTGATGGCATGAGGGAGCCAGGAAAAAATAAATCCCAGACCATTAAAATATATATGATTGGATATATTAACACATCTAACACTTGAACAAAAGAAGAGAGTGAAGCTGTCACCAAAACACAGAAAAGGAGGGTTCGAAGCACCAACAGAATAATGACCCATTCAGGAAGTCCTCAGGAGCCTCAGCCAATGGGACGTAATAAACTCTGGCCCCATTGGTAAGTGAACTCCTGATTCTGAGATGGATGCAGCCAGCTAAATTAACCAGACGCCATGATCCATTTGTTTTATGTAAATTCTCTCCTTATTCCATACTCACGAACACTTTCCAATTATGTTCTTTGAGAAATTGTGCCTACCATAAGACTTGCACTAATTTGGTAGACTGATTACTCACGGTGAGTTACAAAGCGTGTTTCCAATTATCCTTTGGCTTCCCTGACAGCTTATCCTCTTGGAGGGAGCTCTGTGCTAAGCAAACTGCAGCAGCCCATTTGGTTATAGTACATAAATGAACATTGTGAAAGCTATCTATCTCCTTCTTGTTTTATTGTTTCTGGAAAGTTGATCACTCACGCCTGAACACAGCCACGCTCAAGACTAATCCAGCTGCCTCCAACAGCCCTGCCTAGCCCAGCTAGCTCCTGTTTCCCTTCAGTACCCACTGCTTCCTGGGACTGAAGGTAGGAACAGCACCACCGCAACTTCATTCAAAACGCCTGATCAGCTAGATGCCCAGGGAAAAGCAGTGAGGTCCAAAGGTCGACCTTTGCGGCTGAGACTCTTGGCAGCAAATGTTCATCTTTTCACCTCTAAATGGGGTGATTTGAGCTAGGTCTTTTCTCGTTTTTGAATACAGGTAATGTGAAGTTATAGTTTGGTTTACTTTCTGTAAACACATAAAATATCACAAGAGTGTCTCAATCACTGTTTCCTTCGTCCACTCGTAATGAGCACTGTTATCACATATGAATCCTTCCAATCCCTTTTCATGTATTTATACCATGGCTACATACCTACGTCTACCCATTTGAAGGAGCTACTATTGCTCACTGTGTATTTGATAAATAATTCACTGGGCATCTGGTTCTGTAACTTGCTGTCACTAAGCTACATGTCTTCGAGACTTTCCCACAACAGAACATTAAGCCTTGGAAAATGCAAATAGAACATCTGCCTTCATCTCTTTAATTGTTGCCTAGAATTCTATTAAATGAATGTGTTGTACTTTTGCTGGCTGTCCATCAAGTGAGGGCTATTTAAACCCTTTCCAATTTTTAACCTCAGTAAAATGTTGACATGACTGTTTTCCTGCATTCATTATTGTGCACACAAAAGCGTCTCTGGAATAGCTTTGCTCTATCTGGATCTAAGCTCACATGTAACCCTGTAGTGAGATCAGTTTAAGTCAGAATCACACATGTGTTGTTAAAAAGGAGAAGGATTTGGAGAGGGGGTTCAGCAGCTAAGAGCGTTCTTAGCTTTTGCAGAGGACCTGGGTTGGTTCCTACCACTCACACGTGGGAACATAACTGTTTGTAATTCCAGTTTCGGGGGGCGGAGGGGGGGTGGTTGGTTTGGTTTGTTTGGTTGGATGGATGGTGCTTTGTTTGTTTGTTTGTCTCATTGGTTTGGTTTGGTTTGGGTTGGTTGGTTGGTTGGTTGGTTGGTTGGTTGGTTGGTTGGTTGGTTGGATGCATGGTTTTTTGGTTTTTTTTTTATTTGTTTGTCTTGTTGGTTTGGTTTGGTTTGGTTTTGCCTCCTTGGGGACTAGGCACACATGTGGTACACATACACGCATACCTGCAAGCAAACATCCCTACACATAGAATAAAAATAAACGAATCTTTTATTTAAAAGAAAGAAGAACAGAATAAAGGAAAAGGCAGCTTCATTGATCTCCACTTGGAATCCGAGGCAGAATCTACAGATGTGGCAGCTCCAAGCTCCTCGGGTGTTTCCCAAACCTAAAGTTGTAGAACCACTGGACTGGGCAGCTCTAGGGTGACTTCCTCTCTTAGGACTGTACTAACGTGCAGGAGGCGGCCCTGACACCTTACACGGGCTGCCTATGGAACGGAACTGTCGCTTATAGTCCAGAACCAGAGCAGGCCTGCAGTTCAGCCTGGATTCCAGCCCAGCTTGTGCCTCTGGAGACACTGGAGGCCAGCGCTCACTCCCAGAGAGTCCTCTTTTACCCTGACACCCCACCCTTGTCTCTTTCTCCGCTCCCTGCTGGGACCCGCTGCTGGTGAGCTGTCTCCCTAGTGCATGCCGCCCCCTGCTGGAGGGAAATTGACCAACCGCTCTCATAACCCTTTTCCTTACGTGACTGTATCTGCCTGGAACAACCTTTGTGCTCATAGAGAGGAAAAGGAAAGCTCAATGAACAAAGGTCCGCGTCTATTGTAGATATGAAAGACTACATGGGACTATTAAATATAAACACATCAATAACTGCATTCAACTGAAAGTTGCCTAGTTAATGAAACCTTGTGTGAGGCGAGTGCTGCCATCCCCACTTTATAAGATAACAGGACACATAGGTTGATATCCCTGGGAGGCCTGCTCTTTTCTGAAAGGAAACTGAGGCGACAAGGATCTGGGGAAGAGGGGGACGTACAGGGGCGGGTGGGGAGCAGGGGTGTGTGACTGGGAGGAGTGAAGGGAAGGGAGACCGTGATCAGGATGTATTGTATGAGAGAAGAAATATATATATATATGTCAGAACACAGAAGGGGCCAATTTTTTTTCTCAAGCTAACTGGTGAGGGAGGGTTAGATGAGCCATTCAATCTCAGATGCGGCTGCTGCCAAAGCTGAGCTGAGCTGGCGTGGCTTCCTTTTGTCTCCAAAGCGTCAATGGTTTTGACCCTTTGCTTCTTCCTGAGTGTTTACTTCCCGAGAATGGGCTTTCTGCTGAAGTACAAGTAACAACCTTGAGCAGAAGTTTAAAGGTGTGTGGCCCACAGAAATCTTCATCAATTCACTTGAGAGTGCTCAGCAAGTAACGCGCGCTGTGCTGAGTCACATTAGGAATTTACGCCAGCCTGTAATTCTTTGCACTCCCTGACATGCTGGCACTGGATGGATTTATGTACCACTAAACTTAGATGGCTTAAAACACCTCATTGCCTGAGCCCTTGGTAGTGCTGATAAAATATATGTGCCTGTACTTATAAATCATTATCTTTACTTACATTTAATGAAATTGAAAATAATGTTTTCCAAGAAGTTGCTGGACAATTTCAACTCACTGTGCCCTGCCAGGGTTTGCTTTTTACACCATGTATCTTCACGCTGTGATCACGCTTGGTGAATTAGATTGCTTTGTCCAGGACATTTTTGTGGATTTCTTTTAAGGTGAAATTTTTAGCACTGATAAGCCTGTTCAAATTTAGTTGTTCGAAGAATGGCCTTTCTGTGGGTTGACTATATCCCCAACAGTTCATACACGGAAAGCTTCATTCCCAGTGAGACTGTATTTGGGGAGAGCTTCTCGGCATAGCTACATAATGAGGATACAGCTCCTGTGGTTGGGATTGGTGCCCTTAAAAGAACATGTAAGAGAGAGATGAGCTCTCTGCATATGTCTCTCTCTCTCTCTCTGAGTCTCTCTCTAGTTCTGTCTCTGTCCCACTGTCCCTTGGTGAGTGATTTTAGTAAGAAATTACTTCATCAAATCCCACCAGCTTTGCAGGTCACTCAAGGTCTCAGACACCTTAACTCACCATCCTCACGTTGGAATTGTATCAGGGACTCCAGAACAAAGCTCAACTCTGAGCTGAGCATCTGACTGACTTAGAGCTTCTTCATGATAACCTATGCTAACCTGTGATGGAAAATTCTAAATTGGCATCTTTGCAGTAATAATCTCTACATAGTATACTTTCTCTAACCATCATGACAATGATTACTCAAGAGTCTTCCATGTTGGGGGCTTTGTTTCATTGGAGGCTGGTTTGTTTGGGGAGATGGGTGTTGTTTTCCATGCTGGTGACTGAAACAAGAGCCAGGTGGAGGCTAGGCAAGTGCTGAACTCCTGACCTACACCTGCAGCCCTATATGAATTCAATTGTAAGACAGAATATGTATCAGGAGCTGGAGAGATGGCTCAGTGGTTAAGAGCACATGCCATGCAGCTTCAGTTCCCAGCACTCAGAGGAAATGGCTCACGGCACCTGTAACTCCAGCTCCAGGGGATCTAACACCCATGTCTGGTCTCCTCAGGCACCCAAGTGCACATGCACATACTCACACTCACACAAGACACACATACACATAAATATAAAATTACTCTTTAAAAAAAAAGAAAGTGTGTCAAAGTGAAATTAACATTTTTGAGTAGAAGAACATATATATGTGTGTGACACACACATACACACACACATACTTATTTCCAAATGACTTTGTACAATGTCTTACATTCCTCTTCAGGGTAGCATTTGTACCCTGCTCAGCATAATTAGAAAGGGAACAATGATGGCCTAGAATAAAGCTCTTTTAGAAAGTGGCTACATCCCCAAGCAGATCGTATTGCTGACCCTGAACCACAGGCGCTTGTCAGCTTTCTTTGCTTCTGAGCAGCCCTGGCCTGCAGGGCTGCAGTCCAGTCTATCAGCTCTTGTTTGCTTTATCTTTCCCTGACCTTCTCCCCCCGGATATGTATCTCGGGGAACAGGTGTGCACACCTGACCCTGACTGCTTTGATCAAACTCAAAAGAGAAAGGAATTAGCGGAGAAAGCTTCCTTGCTCCGTGTCTAACAGGGGATCTTTTGTTTGGAAGAACGTGATTTTCTGTTATAATTACCTACTTAAAAGTTAGTAACATGGAGTTCTGAAACTGTTAGAAATTCATCTGACTCTGGATCAGATTTTAATTGCTATGAAATTGTTTTGTTCTCCCTCTTATTAAGAATCATATTGCAGAAATACTCATTTGTTTCCAACTCTGAGAAGCCTGTAAGGCATTGAGTGGAAATTTTAAATGCCAACATGCTTCCTTATATTTTGCAACTGAATGTGTAAATAAAGTCAATGTGCAACCATTAGCCACTTCTGTGTACCTGTTCATCATTCAGGCTGACCGCCCAAAGAGAAGAAAGATTGTCTTCTTGGTTGCTTCAGGCCTCTTCTTAAAACCATTTAGCTCTATTCCCATTGATCCAAGCAATAAGAGACCCAATGTTCCTTGAACCACTTATATTTGAATATGCTTTTTGCTTCCTGAAAATATTCAACTTTTATAACAGTGAGAGTTTTATTTTCAATAATGTAGAGTTCCAGAATATAGGCAAATCTCCCACCAGGGACCTTTGAAATATTGCAATATAGCAGTGATTCAATTTAAACACTAAAAATAGTTTCTTTTACGCCATACATTCTTCTAAAGTCTGATAGATTTACACATCATTCTATAAAGTCAATTAAAGTTTGCTAAAGTGCATCCATCACTAATATACATTCGTACCTAAGTGTTTAAAATACAAGATAAAGTCTTAATTAAACCTGAAGCCTTTTCAGTCACTTGAATTCAACCAGAGACTGACAATGTACATAAGAAAATTTTCCTATGTTGCTATATGACAATAAAAAAAAGTGTGTTGGGGCTGGAGAGATAACTCAGAGGTTAAGAGCACTCACGCCTCTCCCAGAGGACTGGAGTTCAGTTCCCAGCACTTATAATTCCAGTTCCAGGAGAGCTGACAGCCTCTTCTGGCTTCCAAGGGCCTCTGCGTGCACGCGCGCGCGTGCGCGCACGGGCACACACACACACACACACACATACACACACACACACTCATAAAAATAACATGGAGGTCGGGCAGTGGTGGCACATGCCTTTAATCCCAGCACTCGGGAGGCAGAACCAGGCGGATCTCTGTGAGTTCAAGGCCAGCCTGGACTACCAAGTGAGTTCCAGGAAAGGCACAAAGCTACACAGAGAAACCCTGTCTCGAAAAACCAAAAAAAAATTAAAAAATTAAAATAATAACATGGAATGTGTGCATAGACTGATTTACTTTTCAGGTTCTATGTATCCTTAAGAGTAATGGTGGCACACGCCTTTAATCCTAGCACGTGAGAGGCAGAGGCAGGTGGGGATCTCAGTGAATTTGAGGCCAGCCTGGTCTACAAAGATAGTTCCAGAATAGCCAGGACTGTTACACAGAGAAATCCTGTCTCAGGCAAAAAAAGTAATCACGTAAATTTTGCTTGCTTTTACCTCTCTCTCCTAAGACCCTCTTCTAAACGTGTCTGACCAAGTGACTCCACAGGCTCTCTCTGTGTGGCCCTCTGTGCTCCGTCCCTGCCAATGTTGTATGATATTTTGTATACTGACAAATAAAGCTTGCCTGGAGATCAGAGGACGGAGCTAGCCACTAGTTAACCATAGAGGCCAGGCAGTGGCGACACACACCTTTAATTCCAGCACTCGGGAGGAGGAAACAGGAAGATCAGGAGTTCAAGGCCACCCTGGGCTACATGAGATTGAACCAGTCTAAAAGAAAAACAAAGCCGGGCAGTGGTGGCGCACGCCTTTGATCCCAGCACTTGGGAGGCAGAGGCAGGCAGATCTCTTGTGAGTTCCTGGCCAACCTGGTCTACAGAGTAAGCTCTAGGATAAGTCAAGGCTACACAGCAAAACCCTGTCTCAAAAAAATGGAGGGAAAAAAAGGCAATAAAGAAAGAAAGAAAATGAAATGAGTCTCTCCCTTTGCCTCTCCAGCAATCAAGGATGAGGTGTGTCACAAACTACAAAGATATTTTTGTCCCTTGTTTGTAGACTATCTGAAGGACCTTAAGTATAAAATGTTCATTGACTTGTTGTTTTAAAAAAATTAAGAGCAAAAAAAGAAAAGTATTTTCAGTTTCTCTCCAGTTTCTGTTCTATGCAGAACTCCAACAGGATGTGGAAGGAACCAGCTAGTCTGTGGGATATGTTTGAACAATGCATGGATAGGGAACAAGTTGTATTAGAGGTATCCTTTCTAGTGAGCAACTCAGAGCACAAAGATGAATCTTCTTGTGGATTGTTCCAAGTCCTATGCTTCACAGCTTCATTGTCCTTAATGGCATTTCCACATGATGGGGCTCAGGACACAGTGTTCAAAAATATGAATGAAAGAGTGCAAAGCATGCCACTCCAAAATAGGCCTATCCTGTATGGATTAGTTTAGGCTCGTTATTTTGAAATTTTAAAAAAAGTGCTATGGTTTGAAAATATCACAGTTTGTTGTTGACATATAGATGATGATGATGATGAAGATAGATAGATAGATAGATAGATAGATAGATAGATAGATAGATAGTCAAGAGAAATAACACAGTCAGCAAAGTTCTTCTCTAGTACAAGAACCTGAGTTCAACCCCAGAACTCCTGTAAATATGCCAGGAATAGCAGCAAACAGCTATCCATTACTGTGGAGGTGAAGCTCACTGGCCAGCCAGACTAGCTTGCTTGGCAAGTTCCAGGCCAATGAGAGAATCTGTCAAAAAAAAGGGGGGGGGGGGAACTACACTTGAAGAATGACACCCAAGGCTGTCATTCTCTCCTTAGACCAGCAATAAAGACCCACTAGAGGAAAACTCCTGGTAAGAAAATAGAATCTCTGGCCTGTGTAGAGACGTAACATTCCAGCTGGGCCAGGTCAACCACCTGGCCAAGAAACCACCCGTGCTGAGGTAGGCTCACCTTTCATCAAACAAAAGAAAGAAAAGGAATAAGTTTTGACTTTAACGAGATACTGTACATTTCCTCCCCAGAATGCCAGCACACTCCCCCTGAGCCACCTTAAGGTTCAGCTGGGTCCCCCTGCCTTCTGAGGCCTGCATCAGCAAATGTTGGGTTTTCTCTTTTCTGTCTCATTCTCTTAGATACTCACCACAACCTGCATTTACTTTTTCTGAGACTTTCCTACTCTTTCTGGAAAGCTTCCCTCCCCACCACGTGCTGTTTGTCCACCATGTCTGACCTCCATCCTAGATTAAACGCCTTCTCCACTCTTCCTCTGCTGAAGTCTCTGGCTTCCTCTTGCCCTGAGTTTCTTCTTTTCATCTTTAATAAAACTGTCCACTCGAGTCCACTTTTTGATTCTTTCATTAAGGAGACTAAGAACCTCTACCCAGGTCAGAGGTTCTATTCTTTTACGAGTTTCCCCCTGATTTCCCATGGGTCACTCTTCCACATTCACACACAAACATATGTAAACCCAGACAGAAACATGTGCATACATAATTTGTGTGTGTGTTTGTGTGTACAGTGTGTGTCTCTGTTCTTTTTATGCTCTTCTCCCTTGCCCATAAGGCCCTTACCAGATGTGAACCCTGGATCTTGGACTTCCAGAACTATGAGAAATACTAATAAATGTCTGTGATTTATAATTTACGCAGCCTGTGCTATTCTGTTATAAGAACACATAGGCTAAGGCAGAAATTGTTACCAAGAAGTGAGGCTGTTGCTATAGCAAATACCTGGGAATGTGAAGGCAGCATTGGAACTTGGCCATGAGTAGAGGCTGAAAGAATTTGGAGGAGGTGCTTGATTAAAAAAAAAAATAAGGAAAGAAACCTAGTTTGCTTAGAATGGAGGATTAAAATTCTCTTATGGACTCAAAAATACAGAACTGCAGAAAAATTGTGAAGCATTTGAAATTCTAAGTGATTATGACAAGAATGTTGGTGGAAATATGGATGGAGAGGAGAATGTGATTAGATCTCAGACAGAAGGGAGGAACGAAGTATTGTAAACTAGAGGAAGGGTCATCTGTTAAGAAGTGGCAAAGATCGAGGCTGGATTACATCTGCCACCAAAACTTCAAGGGGAGGAGATCTGCTGTTTGGTTTATTTTATGTGGACGGATGCTTTGCCTGCATGCATGTGTGTGCCCCACCTGCATGCCCATCAGATCCCTTGGAACTGGAGTTATGGATGATTGGTGCCATCATGCTGCAAACCAAACCCAGGTCTGCTCCAAGAGCCACAAGTGCTCTAACCACTGAACCATCTCTCCAACTTCTGCAAGGGGGAATTTAAGGGCAATGAAGTAGGATATCTGGAAGAGGAAAGTCCTGAGGAAAATACTAAAGGAGAGGAGGCATGGCCACTTTTAGCCACATCTAGTATAATGTGAGCAAAGTGAAATCGTTTTTAAAAAAGAATTTGCAACTCTAAGAAAAGCACAGAGGCAGAAAGATTTGAAAATCCCACAGCTGGGCCATGTATAGAGGAAACAGGTGTTTAGGAAAGGAAGGGTAATTAGTATGACTATGGATCATCACCCTTAGGTCAATGGAAGAAAGACCCTGAGGCATTTAGAGCTCTCAAGCTGCCCCTCATTTGACAGGCTCAATCAATGAGGGGCCTTGAGAGCAAACTTTCCACCAGGCTCCCTGTATTCTAGCACAGGACGTCTACCTGAATGTCCTGATAGTGTTGGGTAGTCCCCAGAAAAGACTGAAGATGAATTCGGGAACTACACCCCAGGAAGACCTTGACTCAGCAAAGCAACCACCAGATTTTGTCCTTTTCAGTTCCTTGTTTTCCTACCTGTTGGAACTTCACTGAGGGCGGCCAGGGGTTCCCCACTAGCAGGTTTTCCTCTGAGTCTTTTACTTAACCCATCAGCCAATCGGAATTCCCATATTCACTCAAATTAACCAACCAGGTTCACCCCAACTTGCTCCAGAGTGACACGGTGGCAACTCATGTTCAAGATCCTTCCCTGGCGCAGGCACCTGTCACTCCACTTCTCAGTAAACTTAGTTCACTTGCCTTTGCCTCCCCGCCTCCCCCCATATTGTCTTTGTAGTGAGACAGCAAACTCAGCTCCAAGACAGGCAACAAGAAGGATGTGGATTTTAGCACCAGCATCAGAATGCTATAGTTTGAATGTGTCCCCCAAGTTCATATGTTAGAAACATAATCTGCACTGCAACAGAGATGAGCAGTAGCTCAGCCTTTAACAGGTGATTAGGTCATGAGGGCCCTTACAACAGAAATGGTTATCGGGGAGCAGCTTGCTGATGAGCAAGGTGTGTTCAACCCCTCCCCCTTCTTTCTCTAGCATTCTGGTTGCAAATTCTGCCGGTGCCACGGAATGATATAACAAGAAAATCCATCCACAGACATGAAGTCTGCCCAAGTCTAAGTTGGTGAAATACTAAGTTTACTTGGTTTACTTTACAAGAGTATGAATGGCTCAAAAGCAGTTACATCTTCAAAGAGTCCCACCCATCGTGGGTGATGACGTCATGGAAGCTGCATTTTTGAATCCTGATTTCATTTAACCCGCAACTCCCTAAATAATCTAGCACCTCCCAAGACAAGGTTTAGATGGGAGGGAAAAGGAAGCTGTGAGCTCCGAGACTCTTTCTCTCCTCCTTCTGTTCGGGAATGCCAAAACCCCATTACCGTCGTAGTAGACCAGGAATCCGTGTACTGTCTTTATTATTTCATTGCTCAGACAATGGCAGCGAGGCTGCCTCGCCTCCATGATGGCACTGAATGGCCGTGTTACATCTGCAGGAAAAATCTATACTACAATATCTGCCGATGCAGTGGGAACCATCCAGACCAACTGTAGTTCTCCCTTCAGGAGTTCAAGTGTGAGCCACACTTGTGCCCACAGCAAGCCTCTCTCTCTTGAAGGAATAGTTCTGAGCCTGACTAAAGTAAAACCCTTCACTTCCCTAAGCCACAGCTCAAAGTATGCTTTCCTAATTTGAAAAAAAAAAAAAAAAAAAAAAAAAAAAAAAAAAAAAAAAA
>CABHPH010126136.1:32822-49127 GCA_902168325.1 Peromyscus nudipes
AAAAAAAAAAAAAAAAAAAAAAAAAAAAAAAAAAAAAAACCTAAATTCCTAACTATTTGATTTTAAACAAACACAAGTAGAGAATGCTAATTGTCTTGACTGAACGTCTTTTAGAATCCTGAAAAGAACACAATGATGCATTCTGACTCAGCATAACCTCATTCTTTCATCTGAAAGCTGGAGAAAGGTGTTTTACATACCTGGAATGAAAGAGCTTATTCAGAAGAGTCTCCCTAACAAAGGAAACCAAAGATACCATATGAACAGCTCTGCCTCCCTAAAACCAAACTGCAGGCACTCCTGAAAGAAAGTGTCCTCAGTGAACCCTTTATAAAAACATCAATAAAGTGTTTTCATACTTTAAAAATCACTTAAAAGTTTTAATTTTATACTTCTTAAAATATATACTATCTCCTGCTTGGCACAAAATTCAAAGTAGACCAAGAAGACCCCCCTTCCAGCCAATACCCCATTCTCAGGAGCCATCTCTCTTACTAGTGGCTTGCTCTTTCAAGAAATGGAAAAATCCAGGACAGCAGGTAGTGTCACATGTCTTTGGAAGATTCTAGATCTGCCTCTTCCCCTGAAGACTAAGGTTTAACTCCTCACATTAAGGCTCTGTCGTCTTCTGATTTCTACTTTTCCCTCCACACCCTGTGCTTACTGTGGCCTGCAATCTCATTACCAGCCAGGATTCTTTCACATCTTCCCCACAACAAGATGGGCTCTACCTTACCTCTAAACTGTAGCTCTGTTTCATAGAATGTAGTTTTTATTAGATTTTATTGGTGCTCCTTGTCCAGTATTGGGGGCCATTTATTCCGATGTTTAAAGTTTCGCTGAGATTTTGCACTTTGTACAAAAAGCATGCACAGAGAAGCGAGAACTGTAAAGGGTCTGAGATTTTAACCTACTTGCAGAGCAACGCATTAGCCTCCCACAGCCTAATGGATGCTGGCGGAAGAAACGAGTCTCCTGGGTCAAAGACAAAGCACAATTTATCGCTCAGAGCAGCAGCAGTAATCAGTGTTTGTGCCACTTTCCCAGGCACTGGTTCCTACAGTGTGACATCAAAGGGTAAATGATACTTCTTATGGGGTACAGTGTGCAGGGACCTGCAGCTAAGGATTCCCAGGCTTCTCTGCAGTGAAGTAAACTTGCACAGACTTCACCTGAAGAAAATCTATTTATCATACCAAGTAGTAAGCAGGCTTGCCCCATTACTCGGGTCCGTCTTCCAATGCTGCTTACATAAACATCCCTGAAAATCTAGTTCGCAACACAGAAGGCCAATTCCTCAATTCATAAGATTTCAGAAATATTCCTCCTGTTCCAGTCCCACCCCCCATGTTGATTCATATCTATTCTTTTTCTCTTTCCTAAGGAGATCTGCCTGCCCTACCTCACCCCCCAGTCCTTACTCTATATCTCTATGGGTGTATACTGTTATCACAGACTTAACAGATAATATTCACATATAAGAGAATACATACCATATTTATCTTTCTAGGTCTGGGTTGCCTCACTCTGGATGATTTTTTTTTCCAGTTCTATCCATTTACCTGCAAATTTCATGATTTCATTATTTTTAATGGGTAATTAATAATTCATAGTGTAAATGTACCACATTTCTTTATCCATTTTTTTCTGTTGAGGGACATCTAGGTTGTTTCCAGTTTCTGGCAGCAATGAACATGATTGGCCAAGTGTCCTTGTGGTAGGATGGAGTGTCCTTTGGGTATATGCCCAAGAGTGGTATAGCTGGATCTTGAGGTAGATCAATGTCCAGCTTCCTGAGGAGCTGCCACACTGGTCTCCATAGCAACAGAAAAAGTTTGCACTCCCACCACCAATGGAGGAGTATTCCCCTTGCTCCACATCCTTGCCAGTATCATCTATCACTTGTGTTATTGGTCTTAGCCATTCTGACAGGTATAAGATGGAATCTCAAAGTAGATTTGATTTGCATTTCTCTGTAACTAAGGATGTGGAACGTTTCTTTAAGTGTTTCTCAGCCATTTGAGTTTCCTCTTCTGAGAACTCTGTTTAGATCTGTAACCCATTTTTAATTGGGTTATTTGATTTCTTGATATCTAGGGGTTTTTTTAGTTCTTTATATATTTCAGGTATTAGTGCTCTACCAGATGTACAGTTGGTATAAAAAAAAATTCCCACTCTGTAGACTGCCACTTTGTCCAAATAACAGTGTCCTTTGCCTTACAGAAGTTTTCCAGTTTCATGAGGTCCCATTATTAATTGTTGATCTTAGTGCCTGCACTATTGATCTTCTGTTCAGAAAGTCTTTACCTGTGCCAGTGAGTTTTGTATCTGGTTTTATATTAAGGTCTTTGATCCATTTGGAGTTGAGTTTTATGCAGGGTGATTAATATCACTCTGTTTGCATTCTTCTATATGCAGCCATCCAGTTTGACCAGCACCGTTTGTTGAAGATATATTCTTTCCAGTGTGCACTTCTGGCCTTTTTATCAAAAATCAGGTGTTCACAGTGAGGGAGACCAGCTCCCTCTTTTTCCCCCAGGGTACTCTTGAAGAGGGAGAA
This sequence comes from Peromyscus nudipes, assembly GCA_902168325.1. Lineage (NCBI taxonomy): Eukaryota > Metazoa > Chordata > Mammalia > Rodentia > Cricetidae > Peromyscus > Peromyscus nudipes. Next base: position 35,383 of record CABHPH010126136.1, read on the forward strand.
GTGAGAAATATGTAGATAGAAGTACAGAGGAGAGAGACAGTTAAAAACACAGGATAGCTCCAGAGGGCCTAGCTCCTAATCCACCAGCCCCTTCTGTCTCTACTAAAGGGCTTTTAAAGGAATGCCAAGGGGTGGAGCAAAAGGCCTCCCCACCTCCCCCCAGCACAGCCAAGTGTAGACCATCCCAAACACCTGGTGACCATTCACGTGGTCAAACCATCGCCTAATGCAGCCCGCTGTGTAAAGCAAGATCAGATCTCACTAGGAAGCCTTTGTGGGCTCCCACACCATAGGCCTGTGAATATATGTATGGGTCTTCAATTCAATTCCATTAATCAACATGTCTGTTTTTGTGCCAATACCATGCTGTTTTTATTACTAAAGCTCTGTAGTACTGCTTGAAATCAGTGATGGTGGTATTTCAAGCAGTTCTTTTATTATTCAAGATTGTTTCCTCTATCCTGGGATTTTTATGTTTCTCTATGAAGCTGAAAATTGTCCTTTCAAGATCTGTGAAGAATTACGTTGAAATTTTGATGAGGATTGCATTGAATATGTAGACTGCTTTAGGTAGGATGGCCATTTTTACTATATTAATCCTATTGATCCATGAACATAGGAGATCTTTCCACCTTCTGGTACCTTCTTCAGTTTCTTTTTTCAGGGTCTTAAAGTTTTTATCAACTAGGGAGTGGGAAGGAAGTGAGGAATTAGGGAGGTAATACTGGGAAAGACAGCTAAAATTAAGGGCCATTTGACTGGTAGTATGGAAACCTAATACATAAGAAGCTTCTTAAAGTATATACATTGTATTGGGGCAGTGGTGGCACATGCCTTTAATCCCAGCACTAGTAAGGCAGAGGCAGGTGGAACTCTGTGAGTTCAAAGCCAGTCTGGTCCACAGAGCAAGTGCCAGGACAACCAGTGCTAATAGAGAAACCCTGTCTCAAAAACAAAAACAAACAAACTGTACATAGATGAAGATGATCTAAACAAAATCACCAAATAATGGGAGAGACAGAGCCCCAGTTGTCTTTCTCTTGTCACCAAATGAAGCTTCCAGTATGGCAACTGGGTGCATTTAATTGAGTTGTTAGTCAAAGGGGTTCCATGGGAACCCCCCAAACAACCCAGGCTGTTGCTAAGAGTGAGTATAGGTTGTGTGGTAGTTTTTTTTAATGTAATTGGCTCTCATAATCTCATAGGGAGTGGCACTATTAGGAGGTGTGGCCTTGTTGAAGTAGGTGTGGTATTGCTGGAAAAAGCGTGTCACTGTGGAGGCAGGCTTTGAGGTCTCTCTCAATGTGACAGTCAGTCAACTTGCTGTTGCCTGCAAAATGTAGGACTCTCCACTACCCCTCCAGCACCACATACGCCTGCATGCTGCCATGCTCCTCGCCATGATAATATACCGCACCTCTGAAACTGTAAGTGAGCCCCTTTTATAAGAATTGCCATGGTCATAGTGCCTCTTCACAGCAACAGAAACTCAAACTAAGACAGGTTGCTCTCCACAAAATGATGGCAAGGCCCCATTTTTTAAAGACAACACCTATACAGCTCATTGAACATGGAGAAGTCAAGCTGGTGCCTACACAGAGCCTTCGCCCCTATGTTCTGGTATCTTTGGTACAGGAAGGTACTTCGCACATTACCAAAGGAGAAACATAAACACCAACCTAGCCACAAACCCTTTGATCTACAATGGTGTCCTGCCTGCAAGATGTATCAGTGCAATGGTGGCACAAAGCTTGTGGGAGTAACCAGTCAGCATCTGATGTGACTTAAGGGCCACTGCACTAGATGGAACCCACACCTGACACTGCTTGGGTGACCAAGAACCTGAGACTAGACAGCCCAGGGACCTAGAGTAAAAACACATAATACTTATCTAAAAAACATTTTTAATATAGCAATAATATGACTCCTAATGTCATTCTACTATACTCATAGATCAGGGCCTTACTCAGCCATCATCAGAGAAGCTTCCTCCTGCAGCAAATGGGAACAAATACAGAAACTCATAGCCAGACCTACACAAAGAATGAGAGACCTTGGACCACTCAGCCCTAAATAGAATGTCTCCATCAAATCCCTCCCATCAGGCTCAGGGAACCCCTCAGAAGAGGAGACAGAAAGAGTGTAAGAGCCAGAAAGGATGGAGAACACCAGGAAAACAAGGCCCTCCAAATCAACAAGATTGACACACACATATGAACTCACAGAAACTGTGGCAGCATGCACAGGGCCTGCATGGGTCTGGGCCAGATGGATCCTAGAACTGAAAGGAGAAGTGGACGCATGCCCCCATCCCTAACCCAGAAGCTATCTCCAGTTGATAACCACTGGCAAATGAAAACTGAGTTTCCTCCCAGGGAGTCTCACTGGGGAAAAAAACTACTCTCAAGGGTAGACGGCATGCCCAGCATAGATGGCCAACAGAAAACGAACTCAACAGCTTCTTTGGAGATTTTGTGTCTCAGAATGTCATGTGAGTGCGCCCCCCCCTTTTTAATCTTATTTTTTATTTTTAGTTTCATTTTATATATTTTTATATATTTTTTCCTTCTCTCTTTTTACCCTGCAGGCTTCTCATGGCCTCCAGTTTAGTGTGCTTACGGGATTCCTGAGTGCGCAAACAAGTGGGTCTCTGATTCTTGTGCTTTCTCTTGAGCTGTTTTCCTTCTGAATTAGTTTTGTCCTGTTCCAATGTGACAGTTTTTGCTATACTTATTGTATTTTATTTTGTTATTATCCCTTTAAAAGCCTGTTTGCTTTGTAATGAGAGACAGAAAAGGGTGGATCCAGATGGGAGGGAGTGGGTAGGAACTGGGAAGAGTAGAGGAAAGGGAAATCATAATCAGAATATATTATGTAAGAAAAAAATCTATTTTCAAAAATAAAATTAAAAAAACAGTTTCAGAAATGTGAGATATTAATGCAGAGTTGTCTCCAAACATGCATTGCTTACAATGCACTAAACCCTGGTAAGAAGGCCAAAAATCTTCATTTGGGTACATACTTCATTCCAGAGGCCATACCAGGTGCTCATACAATAAAGGAAATAGTGTATGTGGAGGAATGCTTATGTCACAGAAAGACAAGCATTAGATACTTTTCAGTCTACAATAGTTGACCTATGTGCTGGCTAGTTTTATTTCAACTCGACACAAGCTAGAGTCATCTGAGAAAAGGAAACCTCAGTTGAGAAGATACCTCCATAGGAATTGGCTGCAGGCATGCCTGTAGAACATTTTCTCAGCTAGTGATTGATGTGGGAGGGCCCCATCCATTGTGGGTGGGACCACACTGGACTGGTGGTCCTGGGTTCTATAGAAGGCAGGTTGAGCAAGGGCAGAAGAAAGAAGCCAGCAAGCAACATTCCTCCATGACCTTTACATCAGCTCCTGCCTCCAGTTCCTGCCTGTCTGAGTTCTTGTCCTGACTTCCTCCAATGATGTTCTACAATGTGGAAGTGTAAGTCAAATAAACTTGTCTTTGGTCATGCTGTTTTTATCACAGCAACAGACTATAACTAAGACAACTTATCTTGTTAATTTTTGCCACCAACAGATGCCTTGTCAGTTTCCAATAACTGGGATATTCCCACATTAGTCATCTTCTAGTGCCTGTAGTAACCTTTTACTTGTATAACTGTGTAGTTGGAGAGTCAGTGCACTTCACACAGAAGAGACTAATTCTCTGTCTATGACCAGCTTCCTACGGCTCTCTTTTCATAATGGGAAAAAGAGAGAAATTGACTGGCTGATATTCAGAACTGTAAGAACTCAGTTATGAAATTAAATAATGTTTAATGACATTAAGAAATGATAAACTAAAGATTTCTCCATTGGACTGCTTTCTAATTTAAAATAAACCCCTTTGCTTATGCAGATTTTGATGTGGTGTGTATTCAACAATGGTGTGTTGTGTAAGAAATTACTGGTAGCTAAATACTTTTTTTTTACCACTGTGCAATAAAATTTTCAAGATGAAGAAAACAACTACCCTGCAAACTCATATATAATGCATAAACATTTTATATAATACCAAGTTTTTAAAAGTACTTTAGGCAAGACAATATAAAATTTTAATTCTCATTGTTTATTTTCTCTTGTTTTACAGGGCTTTGAAATATGTAGTAACTGTACATATCTAAAGCATACTATTTGAGGAGTTTTAATATGCAGATATATTCACAAAGCTGGCACCAAAATAAAGATGATGGATGTTCACCCCCAACAGCTTTCAAGTACCTACCTGTAATCATTTCCTCCTCCCACCCACACCCAGGGATATGCATCCTGTCATCATACATATACTTTCATTTTACGAAAGTGCACTCTACGGTATGTACTCTTTCTAATCTGGATTCTTCCAGCAGCATAACATTTCTATATGTATTTATGTTGATACCTATATCAATAATTCATTACTATTTGGGCTGACTAATATTCCACTGCATATATATTCCACAGCCTATATAGCTGTTCGTTGCTTGGATTTTGGTGCACAAGCCACAGCCCCAGGAGTCCCCACAGACTATGCTGGGCCACCAATCCACAATATACCAATTAAAGAGACCACAGTGGTGAAAGGCAGAGAAAAGAGATTTAATGAACATGGCCACGTGGAAAAGAATAGATTAAAGAGTTCAGAGATGCCAAGCCCTTCTTTGTAGGTAGTCACATAAGCTTTGAGTTTAAATAAAGGGAGAATTGGAACGTGGGGCAATAGGTATGCATAGTTAAGCAATCATGCTCAAAGTGTGATCTAGTTACCTGAGTTTGTATCAGAAAATCCTGGGCTCCAGCAGCCCCAAGAAGCTAAGCTCAGCCACCCATCCCTGTACACCAATTAAAGGTATGAATGACAATAAAAAACAGAGAAGAGAGATTTATTCAGTGAGGCTGCCTATCGAAGAGGAGCAAAGAAAGGAGTCCAGTGACCATGAGTCCATCTTTGGGGAATGGACATGGGGTTTAGATTTAGATTTAGACAAGGGCCATGGGTATTCATAACTAAGCAGCTCAGTCAGGGTGTGATTCTACTCATTGCTGAGCCCCCACCGTCTCAGATCAAACCCTACAAGATGGTCCTGCAGAGTGGTCTATTAATTCTTAATCTGTTAATTACTATCGTCAATACAGAGGGTCAGTCTGATTTCTATGACATCATTGCTTTTTTAACTTTCCATTGATTCTTTGTGGATTTCACATCATGCATCCCGATTCCACTCATCTCCCCATCTCCTAACTTCTACCCTCTGCCCTTGCAACCTCCCTCCCCCCCCCCCCCAAAAAAAAAAGATTAAAAAAGTAAAAACAAAAAAAAAATCTCAGCATGCAAGCTGTAGTGTGGCCCAGTGAGTCAGACAGAATCCTCTTTAGTCCATACATCTTTATTTGAAAGTGTTCATTGCAATGAGTCATTGGTCTGGTTCAAGGCCTCTGGCTTCAGCTACGCTATCAATACTGGGCCTGCCTCTTGGCTAGCCTATTGTTGCCTTGTGTCATGGAGATCCTGTAGCTTTGGATCTGCAAGTCTGACCCCTTCACATGCTCTAGTAGTCCATTGATGAGGTGGGTGTTGGGGTGGGCTACCTCGTAGTCCTGGTTCTGAGCCTGAGTCATATCTGGATTGGTCAGCCTGCCAGCTTTTCCCTCATCATCACCATCTGGACGAGCTCTCTAGCACTGCCCTGGATAGCTCACTCAATGGAGCAGACAGCAAGGAGCAGGGCAGTTCCCTGCTTTCACACCCTTGAGCCAGCTCACCCATACTCACACACAGGGCCAGCTCTATTGTTTTGCGGAGGTAAGGTGCAAGACCCGCATCTGGTGAGGAGCAGGACCAGCTCTTCCAGTCTCATGCCTCCAACTCTCCAGCCTGTCTTAGGTGGCAATGGGTAGGGGTTAGGGCATATTTCCCCTACCCTTACCACCCCATGGCATATAAGAGGGGAGGGCAGCTCTCCTGCTGTCATATGTAAAGACCCACAGAGGTTTCCTAGTGGAACTTACTCAGGGTCGGAGAATCTGAGCTTGCTTTACCCAGCAGGGCTGCATAAGGGGATGATTTGACCACAGGCATTGTTACCAGGTATTTGAAAGTATCTACACTTGGCTGTGTGGTGTGCTTTGATCTAGCAAGGGAGAGGTCTTTTGCCCTGCCCCTTGACATTGTTATAAAAAGCCCTTTTGAAGAGGCAGAAGGGGCTGTTGGGTTTTGATCCAGGTCCTCCCGAAGCTATCCTGTGTTTCTGTCTGTCTCTTCTCTGCTATCTTTCTATCTACAAGTTTCTTATTCCTCTCTCCTCCTCATAGGAACCCTTTAAAAGGTGGGAGGCCATCACAGGCCTGGCTCACCTGTGCCTCCACCAACAGGGTCAGCTGTAGTGCGCTGCCTAGGCTAGGTTTCATGCCCACTCTCCCAGGAGGGGAGTCTATCTTGAAAGGTTGGTTTTGCTTTCCCTGGAATTCAGGGTAATTCAGAAAGCAAGGTTAGAAGAGAAGATGGCAGCTGGCAGACTCTGGTTGATAAATAGGATAGTGCGAGGGCAGCTCTCCTAAGAAGTGAGTGCATGAAAGCTTTAGTTTCAATAACAAAGAAAGAAAAGCTGACAGAGAAGACAGAAGCCATTCCAGATGTCTTGGTTGCATAAGCAATTGCAGCTGCAGAGGATCAAAACCACAGTTTTAGACAAGGTGGGTCTCAGAAAATTTTCAGTTTTTAGTAAGAGATTATTGGAGAGAGAGAGAGAAAAAAACCTGGGCACAGAAGCTACACTGGCAGAGAGGGGGGGGGGTGCTGGAAGGTCCCCTTTTCTCTGCACTGGGACGTCCAGAGCACCAACAAGAAGCCATCTCACAAAAGAGCCCGGATGAGTCAGCAGATCAGTGGTGCTCTGGGAACCTACAGGAAGTGTTGAGGACCTAAAGTCTGAGTGAGGTCTGGCCTGTATGATATCTCTAATTAGGAAAAACTGAATCCAAACTGCGCAGTAGACTGCCGAGGGGAAATCTGATCCCATCCATTGCCAAGTGGATCACATAGGAACAGCATGAGCAACCACCCCCATGAGAGTGCACAGAGGCAGAACTAGGACTGTGCTCCACCCACATTGGGTAGGCAGAGGCAAGACCTGTGTGGTGGTTTGAATAAGAACGGTTCCATAGGCTCATAGACTTGAGTGCTTGGCCACCAGGGAATGGCACTATTTGAAAGAATTAGGAAATATGGCCTTATTGGAGGAAGTGTGTCACTGGGGATGGGCTTTTAAGTTCCAAGAGCCCAAGCCAGGCCCAGTGGCTTTCTCTCCCTGATGCCTGCAGATCCAGATGTAGACTGCTCAGCTACCTCTCTAGCACCGTCTGCCTGCATGCTGCCATGCCCTCCACCATCGTGATAACAATGAGCTAAATCTCTGAAGCTGTAAGCCAGCCTCAGTTAAATGCTTTCCTTTATAAGAGTTGCCATGGTGCCCAGGGATTAAGCACACGTTCACTGAAGGTGAAACTTAATAGGTAATCTAACATCTCTCTAGTTGTGAATTCCATCACACTACTTTGCATCTGCAATCCAGAAGCCTGCTTACATCAGACAGGAATGTGGCATGGACCAGAGGGAAAATACACAGCATCTAGAACTGGACACATCTGGATTAAGGCTACCAACACACTGATTTCTAGTTGTGTGGCATGGGCCTCAGATCCTAAGTTATTGGAGAACTAGAGAAAAGATTAAAAACAAAATTGTACTAGAAGACAACATAGTTCAGAGAGCAAATAGTGCCTGGAACTCAGGGTCAACACATTCATGTCATGGTATCAGGGATTCTGTTTACCTTTGACACTGTCCCACTCCAGGGCGTACTACAAAACGGATCCTCTGAAAAGGTTTGAACAGATGTGGTGCCAAGCACATGGTGACTGCTGCCTACATGTGATTTTAAAATCTGAAGGTCAAAACATAGATTTTACTACAGGGACAGTGTACTGGTTAGTTTGCTGTTGGTTTTTGTCAATTTGACACAAGCTATAGTCGTCTGGGCAAAAGGAATATCAAATGAAAAAAAAAATGCCTCCATCAGATTGCCTGTCAACCAATCCGTGGGCATTTTCTTGACTAATGTCATTGACTGTAATAATGATTAATGTGGAAGGACTCAGGCCACTGTGGGTGGTACCACCCCTGGGCAGGTAGGCCTGGATCTTATAATAAAGCAGACTGGGCAAGTCATGGAGCAAGCCAGTAAGTAAGCAGTACTCCTCCATAGCCTCCACTTCAGTTACTGCCTCCAGGTTCCTGCCTTGAATTCCCACCCTGACATCCCTCAGTGATTGACTGTGTGAGCAAAATAAACCCTTTCCTCTTCAAATTACTTCTGGCTATGGGGTTTTATCACAGCAACAGAAAACAAACCAAGGTGGATGGCACAAAACAAGTCACATTCGCCTGGAGAATATCAATGTCAATATCTACAATCAAGAGCAAACAAATGGTCCTGGGCCAGCAAGATGGCTCAGTGGATAACGGCACCTGCTACCAAGCCTGAAGAGCTGAGTTTGATAACCCCGAGGGCCACATGGTTGAACTAGAGAACCAACTGCGGAAGAAAACCAACTCCTCTAACCCCACACACATACATATGCCCCCTCCCACTAAATAAACAAATGAAATAATCTTTGAAACAATTATATGTAATTTTATGTGTATATATATATATATATGCACAAAAAATAAAACACCATGGAAAACAGCAAAAAAAAAAAAAAAGAGTTGCCATGGTCACTGTGTCTCTTCACAGCAATAGAACACTGACTAAGACAACCTGCTCCTGTGCCCCACATCTATGGGGTATGCACAGAGCAAGGGATATCTGTACCACACCCACCTCCTTAAGAGCCTGTAAAATCTCACACAGGGACCAGAGAAGCACCCATTCCACAGGCTATCTCTTCCCTCAGTTGATTATTTGCTTTGATGTGCAGAAACCATTTTTATTAGCTGTGATCATATTTAGGAATCTGCTATTTTGCCTGGGCTTTTAGGTTGCATTCAAAAAAATCTTTGTCCAAATAAATGCTCTTCTTTTTTTGTTTTGTGTTTTCTTCTACTAGTTTCATAGTTTAGAATCTTACATTTGAGAGTTTGATCAATTTTGAGTTGAGTTATATGTACTGAGAGATACAACAGTCTGGTTTCTTTATTCTCCACATGGAGCAATTACCCAGTTTTCTCAGCATCGATTATTGAAGATATTTTCCATTCTCTGTTGTATATCATTTCTGCCTTTGTGGAATATTAGTTAGCTATAAATACAAAGATTTATTTCTCAAATTATTCCACTTTTTCAATGTGTGTTTTATACCAATACCTGTTGCCATAACATCATAGTACATTTTGAATCAGGTATTCTAATGTCTCCAAATTTGTCCTTTCTGTTCAAAGTTGTTTTGACTAATTGGAGTCCTCTGTAACTCCATGTAAGTTTCATGATTGTTTTTGTAGTTATGTAAACCAAGTTACCATATTTTTATAGGAATTGTACTGATTCTGTAAACCCTCTCCAACAAGTCTCCAGTTCATAGAGGTTCTACAACCTTCCCAAATAACACCATCAGTTGGGGAATAAGGGTTCAAACACATAAGCCCATGGGGACACTGCACAGTCAAACCACAACATGACCTAAACTGAAGATGTGGTGAAATGTTACCACTAGCTGGGATGCTTACATAGTACAGGTTCTCATTTCCAGTGTGCTAAATCAAGTCACAGGTACACTGTGCCCATGAGTGTACGGGAGTCATTTGAGTGCATGGTCACCTGGATGTGCAAGTGAGGCGCTGCTCAGTGCCAAGTGCTTCAGAGTGGCTTTGCTGGGCGTCTTAGTGCTGTCTTGCTAAGAGAGGTATACCAGCTGCTTCCTTGGGGTGAGAGTAAGAACATAGGACTGCTCATCTGTTTCTTGAGGACTCATCGGGCCAAGCATCTAAAAATGGACAGCTCAACAACTGTGTGTGGCCACAGGAGAATGGCAGGGCTATCTGCTTGCTTTCTGAAGACCATGTTGGCCAAGCCTCCCAGAAAGGGCTACTCAGCTGCTTCTCTGGACCTTTGTGTTCCAAGCCACTAAAGATGCATGGATGGACTTTGGAGTGTCTCTTAGAGCTGAGGGTGAATAGGCGAGTCATCTGGCAGCTTCACAGTTATCAGGAGAGTGCAGAACTGCCCACCTGTTTTCTTGAGTCCTTAAATGCTGACACACATACCACCCCTCCACAACCTAATCCCCCATCCCCACTTCCACCCCTGTGAATGCTTTCCAAGGCCAGGTAGATGGACCTTCTATTGGGTTTGTATGGCAGTGTAGCTGGAGAGTTTTCTCTCCGGGTCCCATCAAGCCCCAGCAGTCCCTTAGCCCACTTATAAAATAAACATGCAGACGCTTATATTATTTAAACTGCTTGGCCATTAGCTCAGGTCTATCATTGTCTAGCTCTTACTCTTATATTCAGCCCATTTCTATTAATCTATACTTTGCCACGTGGCTCATGGCTTACTGGTACCTTACATCTTCCTTGTCCTGGTGGCAGCTGCAGGCAGTCTCTTCCTTCCCTTCCTGTTCCCTTAATTCTCCTCTCTGTTAGTCCTGCCTATACTTCCTATCTGGCTACTGGCCAATCAGTGTTTTATTTATTAACATATTTGCTATACAGAACATCCCACAGCATGGCAGGGTCAACAGACCTGCTTTGTTGCTGCCCAGAAACGTAAAACCCATTCTTGGTTTTGGATATATCCCACCCCCAAGAGGCCATATTTGACTGGCATAATGCAATTTTTCTAAATCTGGTCTTGAACTACCTTACTCTCCATTTGGTGTCATGGGAATAGAAAGGCCTTCCCACTCTGGCCCATGGAAACACAGTCTACTCCATGTGCTATATGAGCTTCATCTACTGCTCTGCCTGATTCTTCTTGCTGGAGAGCGTTTGAGATCCTGGTCTGCAAATCCTCTGCATGCAGCTCTCTCCTTCCGGCACTCTGCTCTTCCAAGGTAATGCACCGGCCTCCTACTCTGTTTCCTTGTGTAAGGTGGGCTGCCAGGTTCCGCTTGCTTTTCCCTTTCCAAGTACTGACTCCCACCTACTTTGAGCCCTGCAAGCTTGAGAAATAATCATAAAGTTCATCTTATCTGTTCTTTTTTCTCAGAAATTTCCAATGTCTTAAAAACATTGTTCCAAATATTGTGTATGGTTATTAAGTTGCTTAAGATAAATGTTGTCTCTAATAGCTGATAACCAACAAAAATGGAAGTTGATTATAATTTTAATGCTTATATAAAATCAAATTTGATTTAGACCCACCATCTTCCTACAACTTATGTAAATCAGATTATGCTGGTTAGTTGATTATGAATTAATGAACTACATTAATAAAATATTGTGATGATATATTGTGTCCCCCACAATATTGTGCACCCTAATAAAGCTTATCTGAAGATCAGAGGAAAAAAAGTCAGCCACTATATTAAACATAGAAGTCAGGCAATTGTAGCACACACCTTTAATCCTAGCATTAGGAAAGCAGAGATCCTTCCAGATCTCTGTGAGTTCAAGGTCACACTGGGAACAGAACCAGGCATAGTGACACATGCCTTTAATCCCAGAACTAACCATAGAGGTCTGGAGGTCTGTACAGAAGACAGGAATTAATGTAGCTGGGCAGAGAGAGGAAGTGAGATGCAGAACAGAAAGGCATATAGGCATGGGTATACAGGAAATAGGTCTCTTTGGAAGCTGATGAGTTGGTGAGGTGAGATGTAGCTGTGGCTTTTCCTATTCCTCTGATCTCTCAGTTTTTACCCCAATATCTGGCTCCAGGTTTTTTACTAATAAGACCATTTAGCAATTCATCTTACAAAATATATCTTTAGGACAGCTTTTTTAAATTTTGAATACATACAATTCTTTAAATAGCTATTAAATAGCAAACTTTTCATTGTGATATTTCCTGAGAATGAGAAAGTTATTAAAATTAGCATTACCATGTAGTTATATTTTAATTTTTTTAAAAGATGAAAAATTTTAAATCAGTGTTAGTTATGTAAGAAGAATATGTTAAATATGCCTCACCGTTATTATAATTAGGGAATACTCAAATTTACTTAAGCATTTTAAATTCGAGTTTGCCATCAAATTTGATAAGTAGACCTCATTTCGAACAACTTGGATTTTAGGAAAGAATTTAAAATTTCAACTGCCTTAAAAACCAGAACAGCAATTTTAGTATTATATATCTAAAGCCCTTAGACATATGAAGTAAATAAATTCCAAGTGTGCAGGTCTTTTAAGAACCATTTATTAATTACTTTGAAAACCTCCAATGACTTCTTTCGGATTTTGATTAGAATGCCAATTATTCCAAATGACATGTTCACTATAATTTGATCTTCCTCTATTTTAAAACTATTTCCACTTGTGATGAGATTGCTTTCCAGCAATTAAGCTAAAAGTGTGTCTTAAATATTCAACACTAGAACCTAAATTACATGAACAATAACACTTCATCCATGAAATTCTACAAAATTTTTTTAGAATTTACTAGAATAAACACACTTGTATTAAATGAAATAATAATACTCCTGAGGAAAGAAGCCTATTAAAATTCTGGGGCTGGCAAGGGGCTCAGTGGATGAAGCATTTGTCATGCAATTTTAAAGACCTGCATTTCGACGGCATCCTAAAATCCACATCAAACTGGACACAGCAGCACATGTCTGTAATCCCAGAACTCCCTATGGTTAGGTAAGATAGGAAGTGGAAATGGGAGAATCACTGAAGCCCACAGAACAGCCAGCCTGGCATAGTCCTTGGCAAACAAGAGACCCTGTCTAAAACAAGACGAAAGGCAAGCACCAATACCCAAAGCTGTCCCCTGACCCTGTGGCATGTACTATACATCCACACTCACATGAGCACACCAAACATATACACATATGCACATACCAAACATACACACATACACACAGAAAATATTACAAAACTTTTACATCTGAGTTGTGACAGTCACTCAAATCTATACTCATGAGACAATATTAACATTAATTCTGGTGTCAATCTAATAATTCTTCTTCATAATCTTATTTGTTAAGAAGTAGTTTTTGGTTGTGTGTTGCTGGAGCTTCTCTCCAGCTCCCAAGTCCCGCCAGCTCTGTATCAATAAAGCGCTGATTGGCCGGTAGCCAGACAGGAAGTATAGGCGGGACTAACAGAGAGGAGAATTGAGGGAACAGGAAGGTGGAGGAGGGACTGGCTGGAGCCGCAGGAGGAGAAGGAAGATGTAAAGTACCGGTAAGCCACGATCCACGTGGCAAAGTAGAGATTAATAGAAATGGGCTAAATATAAGAGTAAGAGCTAGACAATGATAGGCCTGAGCTAATGGCCAAGCAGTTTAAATAATGTAAGCGTCTGTGTGTTTATTTTATAAGTGGGCTCGGAGACTGGCGGGACTTGGGAGCTCGGAGACTGGCGGGACTTGGGAGCTGGAGAGAAGCTCCAGCAACAGTTGTGAGCCTAGCCTTTAACGGCTGAGCCATCTCTCCGGGCGGTGGTGGCGCACGCCTTTAATCCCAGCACTTGGGAGGCAGAGGCAGGCGGATCTCTGTGAGTTCGAGGCCAGCAAAGGCGCAAAGCTACACAGAGAAACCCTGTCTCGAAAAACCAAAAAAAAAAAAAA